>CM038222.1:22030503-22171025 GCA_021442155.1 Cymbidium sinense
ACGTTCAGTTACGTATTGCTTTCTAGCATTCATATGACGCTTGCGAGGATAGTGGCCTATTAGAATGTAATGACATGGGTAATACTTGATGTCTTGAAGGCATGCTCACACTTATCATCCCACTTGGACTTGGCATCCTTTTGACAAGTGCTAGAATGGTGACATCTTTGATAAGTTGGATATAAATCATCTTAGATATGCCAACCGACTTTGAATGATCGAGTTGACTTAAACTTTTAGGGGTGGCATTTCTAATATCTCTTTGATCTTCTTGGATCAATTTGATTCCACTGTCGACAACAAACCAAAGGAATTCCTTGAAGCTACAGAATACACACTTTAGGGGTTCATTTTGAAGTTAAATTATCTTGACTATTCAAAAACTACTCTCAAGTCAAAGAGATGATTTTTGTTTTCTCTACTTTTGACCATGAGATCATCGACATAGGACTCGACTTGATGATGAATGAGTTTATTGAAGATTCGAGTCATAGCCTACTGGTATGAGGCACCTTCATTTTAAGGAAATGGCATGACCTTATATTAATATATTTGATGGAGTTCTAAAAGTAATATTTCTTTCATTTTTAGGGGCCATCTTTATTTGGTTATATCTAGGTGAGCCATCCATGAAAGAGAGACTACATTATATGAGGCAATGTTCACCATCAGCTCTGAGATTGGTAGTGAAAATTCATCTTTTGTACATGCCTTATTTAAATCTCTAAAATCAATGCATTTGGCCATTATTCTTCTTAACTGAGATAATGCTGGCTAACTAGGTAGGGTATTTTTCTTCTCGAAAGAAGCCATCATCGATCAGTTTCTTGACTTCAAAAATGACCTATTGTTCTATGTCTAATCGCATGCCTCTAGGAGCTTTCTTTATAGGGTTAGTAGTAGGCTCTATTACTAGTTTATGGACTGCTACGTCAAGAGACAATCCATGCATCTCTTCATAACTCCATGCAAAGCAATCCTTAAACTTAGTTAATAGCCTAACAAAGTCATTGGTTTCAATTTCATTCAACAAAGAATTGATGTATGTCTGGCATGGATCTTCTTCAGTTCCTAACTTGATTTCTTTAAGCTGGTTTCTTCTTTGAACTTTGGTGGTGCATCTTTTACTTCAAAATCATCTAGATCATCTAAAGTTTCTAAACCTGACTCCTTATATTAGTTAATGTGATTTGAAAAGAACCTATCATTATAAATGATTCTTGTGACTAAGTAGTAATCATCATCATGGGAACCCATTGTAGTGAATCTTAGTCACGGTCTTGATTGAGAGCTTTTGCATTTGTTCTTTCATATTCTTTTGAAGTAGTCTAACTTGTGCTTTAACCAAGTATGTGGGATTAACCCTTCTTTGCTAAATTGTGAACACAAGGCAAGTACCAATCAAAGGTAATTCTATTAAAATCTTTATATGAATAATCCTCAAGTTCTACATCAACTTCTTGACTTGAGGATGATGCTCCCAAAGAACCTCAGTTCTCACTTGTTGATGACTTAGGGGCTTCCTTAACTAACCCTTAACTTTTGAGGGTTAGAGCTATGGTTCCCAACGATGCCTAACTGTTTCACATATAGACTTGGATACACTTATGCTTTGCTTTGGAGCCCAATCTTCATTGCTATCTGGCTCAAGTGTTACTTCCAAGGGAATATACTATCGGGAAGAGCTGGCTGGTCTAATACCCATATAAGACTCATCCTATGAACTAGATTCTAAGTTAATATGGATAGTAGGTGTACTCCTGGTAGCTGGGACATATATTCTATTAGGTGGCCAATAAGGATGTTTTCCACCCCTTAGAGTGCCTCTGAACTGGCTACTTCCTCTGTTTGGTGGAGGTCTACACATATGTTCAAATGGAGCAATGAACTGTGAGTGGAATCTAATGTCAGGCTCCACTTCCTCCTCCAAGTCTATTTTTTCCCCCTTTAATTTTATTTTTCATTTTCTCTTTTCTCTTCTTCTTCTTTTTCTCTTTGTTTTTCTTTTTCCTTTTCTTTTTCTTTTATTTTAAAACTTTAGCCAAGTTCACGAGAATAGACTTGTTAATTTTGAGGGAGGTAGTAAGCCGCATCCTCATATACGCTAACCTCATGAACTGTAATTGGCTTGAGATCTCCTTTGACACAATAAACGATCCCACCTCTCACAAACCTCATACACTGATGTAGAAAGGATGAAACTATGTTGATCTCATGTATCCATGGTCTCCCAAGCAAAGCATTGAAAGATGTATCCAAGTTTATAATGTGAAACTTAGCTTCGTTTTCTAATCATCTATTTCCAGGGCAACACTATGGAGCCTAAGGCATTTTGACCTCACTTTTGGAGTCGATTCAATCTTCCCATCTTAGACTTAGGAGTCTTCTTGACACTAAGACTTCCCTAGTCATAAGACACTTCTAACAATTAGGTAAACACTTAACCTAAGCCTAAAGACTTAGAAGGGTTAACCATAGGATTAGGATATGCCTTAGGGATTCGGATAATCCACCTACCCTACAACCTAAATCCAATCCATGCTCACCTTCTCAAACCAAACCTCAAGTTCAATTCAAACATCAAATTCAAATCCAAATCCAAACCCAAATTCCAAAACCAAATGATTGAAGACCATGATCAAATCAAAATTTGAAACCCTTCCTAAGCCATATGACCTATCCCATGGACTTAGCCAAATCTTAATCCAAATCAATCCAAAATCAATTGATTTCCTTATAATCAATTTATTTTTCCAATCATCATCCTAAATATAAATCAAATCTACATTCAAATGATCAAAACTAAATCAAATTAAATCATATGACCAATCCCATGGACTTAGCTAAATCTTAATCCAAATCAAGTCAAACTTAATTGATTTTCTCACAAATCAATCATATTTTCAATCATCTTCACAAATTTAAATGAAATATAGATTTAAATCATCAAAACAAAATCAAACAAAATGAAAATCCAAACCTAAGCCACATGATCCAACTCTATGGACTTAGCCAAATTTCTTCATTCCAAAACTCAAATTCAATTGATTTTCTCATGAATCAATCATACCTTCAATAATATTCACAAATATTAAAGAAATATACAATCATCAAGCAAAACCAAGACTAACCCAACTCAAACTTAGCCCAATTGACTTGAAAGGTTTAAATGAACCAAAACCCATTTGAACCCAAGCCAATTTCAATTGAATTTATATATCACTCCTAAATCCATATATAAACTCAACTAAATCAAACTCAATCCAAAATTAAGCCAACTAAACCCAATTGGTCCACTTGACTCAAAGTGGCCAATTTGACCTATTTGAGATAAGCTCTAATCCTACACAAAATGGATTAAACCAAGCCGATCAAAACCTCCCATCATGATTGTTGATCACCCTAGGTTGATCAATTATCACAAATTGGGTCAAACCAACTTGGACATTTGACCAAGTCAACCTTAACCCATATGAACCCAAACAGAATTGCAACCTAAGCCAAATCCCTTGAAACCAATGATTCATACCAAATCAAAATCAATATTTGAATATGACTTGACCTTCAATTGAGTCAAACCAAACCAATTGGCGTCTTGACCCAAGTTTACCTAAATTGACCTAAAAGACCAAATTGGGTCAAATCAAAATATAAACCAAATTGATTGAAACCAATGGCTCAAGTTCATTCCAAATTGATTGTTGAACTTGACCAAAGCCATGATGGGAACTGATGGGAACTAGAAACTGAAGAATGGCCTATTTGATCTGCTGCTTATGGAATTGTGTCTTTATAGTAGTGACATTTCTAGTTATCTCGGGTTTTTGATTTGCTCTATGCATGCTCATTTTTTATCTATGTCATCGCTTGTGTCTTAGAAAACTTGGTGTTGTGTTAATGAAATCAAAAGAAGAAATATTGAATCAATTTATTTTCTGCTAAAAAAAAATTTCAAAAACCCTAAATCCTAAACTAAAACCTGAACCCTAAACCTAAAACATAAATCCTAAACCCTAAACCCTAAAAACCCTAAACACTAAACCCTAAACCCTAAACCCTAAAACCCTAAACCATAAACCCTAAAACCTAAACCCTAAACCTTAAACCCTAAACTAAAAGTTAAAATCTAAATCTAAACTAAATAAAACCAAAATAAAATAAATAAAAAAAATTGAAATAAAATAAACTTAAAACATAAACTAAAACCTAAGCCTAAACTAAACCTAAACCTAAAGAAATAAAATAAAATAAAAAAAATTAAATAAAATAAATAAAAAAACTAAATAAAATAAAACCTAAATAAAAATAAAATAAACCTAAAATAAAATAAAATAAAACTAAATAAAAAAAACTTAAAAATAAACCTAAAATAAAACATAAAATAAGTAAAAATAAAACCTAAACCCTAAATTAAGAAAAAAACCTAAACCTAAAGTAAAAATAAAATAAACCTAAACTAAAATAAATTAAACTAAAATATAAACCTAAACCTAAACCTAATAAAATAAACCTAAAAAAACCAAAACTAAATAAATAAAATAAACTAAAAATAATCCTAAACCTAAACAAAAAAAACCTAAAAATAAACCTAAAAGAAATAATTAAAAATAAACCTAAAATAAAAACCTAAAACATAAATCTAAAAAAATAAAATAATAAAACCTAAGCCTAAACCTAAAATAAAATATAAATATAAATAAACTAAATAATAGTTAACCTAAACCAAAAAATAAACTAAATTAAAAATGTAAATTATATAAATAAAACCTAAAATAAATAAACTAAACTAAATAAAATAAAATAAACCTAAATAAAATTAAAATAAAATAAATTAAAATAAATAAATAAAATATGCTAAATAAACCTAAACTTACTGGTTTTTAAATTTAAAAATAAAATAAAAAAAATCCTAACCCTAAACCTAAACCCAAACTGACACCCCACACTGAACCCACCAAACCCACAACCACAATACTCTAAACCCAAATCTTAAACCCTAAACCCTATAATGCACCCAAACTTTAAACCCTACCCTAAAATAAATAAACTAAACTAAAATAAAATAAAAATAAACAAAATAGAAATATAAATAAAATAAATAAACTACCTGGGTTTGTTTTAAAACTTAAACTTTAAACCATTAACCCTAAACCACTAATCTAGCCCACTACCAACCACAATGGTGACACCCAAACCTGAACAGGCCTAAACCTGAAATACAACCACGTTCACTGAGCATTGTACTAAATTCTGGGCCTGCCTCCCTACCCTCACCATTCCTTGCCCTAACCCCTGAGCCTGGGCTTTACAAACCTGGCCGAAACTGAGCCTGGCCACTGAGCCAAACCCTAGGCCCTAACCACTGATCCTGGCCCATGACCACTCCCAGGTATAAACCCTAAACTGACTGAGCCTAGCCCTAACCAGGCTCAGAAACCTGGGCCCTAAACTGACCTGGGCCCTGAGCCCTAAAAGACCTCACCTGAGCCAGATCCTACCACAAACCAAAACTACCCTAAAAACCTAAATAAGATAAATAAAAACACTAAACCTAAATAATAATAAAATAAAATAAAACCTAAAACCTACTGAGCAAAAATTAAATAAAAATAAAACTAAATAAATATAAACCTAAATAAATAAAATAAACCTAAAACTAAAAAATCTATAAAATAAAAAAATAAATAAAACCTAAAAAATAAAATAAATAAAATAAACTAAAAAAACCTAAACTAAAAAATAAATAAAATAAAACCAAACCTAAACCAAAAAAAATAAAACCTAAACTAAAATAAAAAATAAAACCTAAATAAATAAAATAAAATATAAATCTAAAAAAATAAACATAAACCAAAACTAAACTAAAAACTAAACTAAAATAAAAAAAACCTTTACTAAAATAAAATAAACTAAACTAAATAAACTAAAATAAATAAATAAAATAAAATAAACTAAATTAATGAAAATAAACTAAATAAACCTAAACTTACGGGTTTACTTAATTTTAAATAAAATCTAAACCTAAACTAAAAAGCCTATAAACCTTAAACTAAACCCTAAACTAAAAACAAATAAGCTAAGCCTAAACCTTAAACACTAAACCCTAAACCATAAAAACCTAAAAAGCTAAACCTAAACTAAATAAAACCAAAAAACAAAATAAATTAAAAACCTAAACTTAAATAAAAACCTAAACTAAAACCTAAATGTAAACCTAAATTAAAAATAAAATTAAAAAAATAGAAATTAAACTCAAATAAAATAAATAAAAACCTAAAATAAACTAAAAAAAATAAATCAACCTAAATTAAAAAACTAATAAAATAAAAGTAAAATAAAATAAAAATAAAATAAACCTAAAAAAAAAACTAAACAAAAACTAAATGTGATAAATAAACCTAAAATTAAATAAAAAATAAAACATAAACCCTAATCTAAAAAAAACCTAAACCTAAAATAAACAAAATAAAATAAACTATAACCTAAACTAAAATAAACTAAGCTAAAATAAAAAAAAAACCTAAACTAAACTAAATTAAATGAAACATAAACCCAAAATGAATAAAATAAAATAAACAAAGAAACCAATACCTAAACTATAAAATAAAACTAAAATGAAAACCTAAAACTAAACCTAAAAGAAAATAAAACCTAAAACTAAAATATAATAAAAATAAAATTAAACTAAAAAAATATAAACCTAAAATGAAAAAACCTAAACTAAAATAAAGAAACCTAAAATAAATTAAATAAAAAAAATAAAATAAAATAA
The DNA here is from genome assembly GCA_021442155.1 of Cymbidium sinense. Lineage (NCBI taxonomy): Eukaryota > Viridiplantae > Streptophyta > Magnoliopsida > Asparagales > Orchidaceae > Cymbidium > Cymbidium sinense. The sequence goes on from CM038222.1 coordinate 22,037,276, forward strand.
ACTAAAATAAATAAAAAAAGTAAATAAACTTAAAGTCTATAATTATATTTAATTTTAAAAATTTTAAAATTAAAAAAAAACCCTAACCCTAAATCCTAAACCCTAAAACTAACCCTAAACCCTAAACCACAAACTTAAACCTAAAACTAAACCTAAAAAATAAAATAAAAATAAAACTAAACTAAAAAATAATCACCTAAACCTAAAGAAAAAACTAAAAAAAAACATAAACTAAAATAAATAAACTTAAAATAAATAAACCAAACTAACTAAAAATAAAAATAAAACCTAAATAAAAATAAAAATGTAAAATAATCTAAAATAAATAAAAATAAACTAATTAAACTAAATAAGCCTAAACATACCGGTTTACTTAATTTTTTTTTAAGAAAAATACCCTGAACCCTAAACCCTAAATCCTAAACCCTAAACCCTAAACCCAAAAACTAACCCTAAACCAAAACAGAACTTACAATCCTAAACCTTAAACCATAAACCCTAAAAAAACCCTAAACCCTAAATAAATAAAAAAATAAAAACCTAAAACATAAACTTAAAAAAATAAAAATAAAAACCAAAACCAAAACCTAAAAGTAAAAAAATAAAATGTAAACCTAAAGAATAAAATAAAAATAAAACTAAACAAAAAAATAAATATAAACTTAAACCTAAGCCAAATAAATAAACTAAAATAAATAAACCTAAAATAACTAAACCAAACTAAATGAAAATAAAAAATAATCCTAAATAAAAATAAAAATATAATTAACTAAAATAAATAAAGATAAAATTAAATAAACTTAATAAACTACGTGTGTTTACTTATTTTTTAAAATCCCCACTAGCTCTAAACCTGAAAATCTTAAATCAATCCCTAAACCCTAAACCTAAAATAACCATATAACCATAAAACTAAACCCTAAATCCCAATCTAAACCTAAAATAATAAACCTTAAAAATACCCTTAAACCCTAAACCCAAACCCTAAACCCTGAACCCTAAACCCTAAACCCTAAATCACTAAACAAACCTAAAAATAACTCCAACCCCAAACCCTGAACACCACTAATGACCACTGACTACTGAGCTAACTTAACTACCCTAAACTCTAACTGACTCTTAATACCCACTCACTAAACCTCTACTGACCTAAACTGAGCCTGACCACAAACCCTAAACTCCACACCTAATACAAATCTCCACCCTAAAATCTTAAACCCTATCATCCTAAACTAAACTCCCTACCCTGACCTAAACCTAAATAAATAAACCTAAAAAAATAAATAAAAGCCTAAACTTAAATAAATTAAAAATAAAATAAAACTTATGCAAATCCTAAACAAATAAATAAGATAAAATAACCTAAACAAAATAAACTAAACTAAAAAATATAACTAAACCCTAAACTAATATCAACTAAACCTAAACCTGAAATAAACTCCCAACATTAAACCCTACACTAAACCTAAATCTTAAAAAACATTACCATAAAATATAAACCAACTGACTTAAACCCTCAACCCTAAACACTAAATCCTAAACCCTAAAAACCTTAAAACCTAAGCCTAAACTAAATAAAACCTAAAAATAAAATAAATAAAAAAACCTAAACCTAAATAAAATAAAATAAAAACCTAAACTAAAACTTATACCTAAACATAAACCTAAATATAAAAATAAAATAAAATAAAAAAACTAAACTAAAATAAAATAAATAAAACCTTAACTAAGCTAAATAGAATAAACTAAACCTAAAAAAATGAAAAACTTAATTAAATAAAAACTAAACATAAAATAAACTTAAAATAAAATAAAATAAAAACTAAATAAAAACTTAAACCTAAAAAATAATCTAAAAAAATTAAAAATAAAAAAAAAATTGAACCCTAAACTAAAAAAAAACTTAAACCTAAAATAAACAAAATAAAATAAACCTAAACTAAATAAACTAAAAATAAAAAAACTAAACCTAATAAACAAATAAAATAAAAATAATAATAACCTAAACACTAAATAAAACCTAAAGAAATAAAAGTCAAATAAAAACCTAAAACCTAAAGCAAAAAAAATAAAATAAAAACCTAAACCTAAACCTAAAAATAAAAAAATAAAACCTAAACCTAGATAAAGAAATAAAATAAAATTATGTTAAAAAATAAGTATAAACCTAAACCTAAATCTAAAAAATAAACTAAAATAAAAAACTAAAAAAATAAACTTTAATAACCAACTAAATAAATAAAAAATAATTCCTAAAATAAAAATAAATATAATAACTAAAAAAATTAAATAAATAAACATACTTGGCTTTTTTAAAACCCTAAACCTAAACCCTAAACCTACCCTGACCTAAACTACACTAAACCCTAAACTAAACCCTAAACCCACCCACCTAAACCCACTGACCCAAACCCTAAACCCTAAACTGAGCCACTCCCTGAAATCACCCACCACTTAAACACAAAACTAAAGATCCAAACATTAAACCCTGACCCAAACCTAAACTAAACTAAACCCCAAACCTAAACTTTAACCATAAATCCTAAACTTAAAACTCTAAACCCTAAAACCTAAACTAACACTAAACTTAAACCTAACTAAGCAAATAAATCCTAAAAATAAAATAAATAAAAAGCCTAAACTTAAATAGAATGAAATAAAAAAAACCTAAACTAAAACCTAAACCTAAGCCTAAAAATGAAATAAAATATAAAATTAAATTAAACTAAAATAAAATAAATAATTATTTAAAATGACTTAAAAAATAAAAATCAAAATAAAATAAAAACTAAAATTAAAATGAATCTAAAATAAAATTAAAATTAAAACTAAATAAAACCTAAAAATCAATAAAAAATAAAACCTAAACCCTAAACTAAGAAGAAAACCTAAACCTATAATAAAAATAAAATAAACAAAAAAAATCAATCAAAAACTAAACTTAAAAAAACTAAACCTAAACCTAAACTAAATAAAATAAAAATAAACTAAAAATAAACTTAAACCTAAACTAAAAATAAATAAACTAAAATAAGCCTAAAATAAAACCTAAAACCTAAATCTAAAAAATAAATAAAAATAAAAACCTAAAATTAAAAACCTAAATGAATAAAATAAACTAAATAAAAATAAATAAAATAAAAAATAAAAATAAATCAAATAAATAAACTAAATAAATAAACATAAACTACTTGTTTACTTAATTTAAACCCTAAATCCAAGCCTAAACCCTAAATCTTGAAACACCCTAAACCCCACCCTACTTGCAGTCCTCTGCTACTCCCACCTGTACTATAAAAAATCCAGGCCTAAACTCATACTATACCCCACTCAACCATCCATAAACTCCTAAACTGACTAACTCCCTCCCTGATCCTAAATCCTTACCATAACTGAAACCCTAAACTCCCTGACTCCTACCACTCTAATCCTCTAAACCCCAAAACCACAAGCTTTAAACTAAACTAAATCTAAACCCTAACACTAAACCATAAACCCTAAACCCTAAACTCTAAACCCTAAAACCCTAACCCTAAACCCTAAAACCCTAAACTCTAAACCCTAAACCCTATAACCCTCTAACCCTAATTTAATAACCTAAATAAACCAAAAAACTCTGTTCACTGGCCTTCCCCCTTTCAAAAATATGGTGATTCAAGAACCCCATTTTCCTGTATCATTTCTCCTGGCTGCCATGAGGATTTTCATTGGTAAGCCCTTCCTTCTTTGGCCTTTGGCTGGCTATCCTCCTCTCCCTTGATTTTGATGGCTTCCATGGAGTCCGATCCGGCATTTGGCAAGGTTGAACTGATGATTTCTGCTACTCCTCCTACTACAAATTTTCTGTTGGGTAAATTTAAGGTTGCTTCTTCTAAATCCTTTAAAGATGCCTTATCTGATAAGGATGCTTCAACCTCACCTAAATTTCTAGTTAATCTTTTTCATACGACTTTTAAAGGCATTCCAACTATAATAAGTTCTGATTCAGATATTGAAAAACTCGTTGAACCTTATGCCTTTACTCTAATTGGTAAATTTTCTTTGCGTCGGCCTAATATGGAAGATATTCAATTTTTATTTCATGATTTAAAGCTTTCTGGTGCATTTTCAATTAGTTTGTTGGATGGTCGTCATGTCCTCATTAAGTTATCTAATGATCTTGGCTATAGCCAGATTTTCTCTCATCATTCTTATTTTGTTAAAAATTGTGAAATGCGCATTCTTAAATGGGCTCCTTTTTTTGACATTCAAGAAGAATCTTCTATAGTGTCGATTTGGATTTCTTTGCCTAATCTTAGGATTCATTTTATTAATTATCAATTTCTTCATGCAGTTGGGTCTATTTTTAGTAGAACTTTAAAAATTGATCAAGCAACTATGGCTAAGTCTCAGGCTTTAGTTCCTTGTATCCTTGTTGAAATTGATGTTACAAAGAAGTTTTCGAAGGTGATTTGGATAAGGTTTGAAAAGTATGGTTATTTTCAACTAGTTGAATTTGAAAACCTTCAATTTTCTACTCCAAACCCATGTCTCTTTTGGATTATTTCATTGCTCATCCTTAACATACGAAAAAATTTGTTAAAATTTGTAAGGTGATTGATCAATCTGGAGATCATTTAACTAACAAAAACAAATTTTCTACTTCTTATGAAAAAGATAAAGAAGTTATTGATGGTATTCTGAATTTTTCAAATGCTTTACCTTTTGAGAATGGTTTTGAAAATGCTACTAGAAATGAAGATGTCATTTTGGATGAAAACCAAATTTAAGCTGCTTCTGTTCTTTTGCTTTTAAGAATTATGTAAGATGATGCTAATCCTATTTTGATTTCTTCCTTTAAAGATACTTGTGTTTTACAACCTAAAAATTTTAGAAAGATGGTCGACTCCAGACTTACATCTTTCTAGCTATTAGAAAGGGATCATTGAGACTTAATCCAATCTAACTCGCCTGTGTAACATGAAAGGGACCTTGATGGCTTGATCCAATTATGTACACAAAGGTAAGGTCAGGGACTTACTCCTATATGATTAGAAAGAAGGCGGGGACTTATATCTTTTTTTTATTAGAAGAGGTCATAAAGACTTAATCCAATCTAACTTGCCTATGTAACATGAAAGGCGCCTTGATGGCTTGATCCAATCATGTACACAAAAGTAGGATATCGACTAGGGACTTACACCTATGTGATTAGAAACAAGGATGAATGGGGACTTATATCTTTCTGGCTATTAGAAAGGGGTCATAAAGACTTAATGCAATCTAACTCGCCTTTGTAACATGAAAGGGGCCTTGGTGGCTTGATCCAATCATGTACCCAAATAGGATGCCAACTGGAGACTTACTCCTATTTGATTAGAAAGAAGACTGACTGGGGACTTATATCTTTCTGGCTATTAGAAAAGAGTCATAAGGACTTAATCCAATCAAACTTGCCTATGTAACATGAAAAGGGCCTTGATGGCTTGATCATGTACACAATGGTAGGATGGGGACATACTCCTATGTGATTAGAAAGATGGTCGACTGGGGACTTATATCTTTCTAGCTATTAGAAAGGGGTCATAAAGACTTAATCCAATCTAACTCGCTTGTGTAACATGAAAGGGGCCTTGATGGCTTGATCCAATCCTGTATAGAAAGGTAGGATGCCGACTAGGGACATACTCCTATGAAAATAAAAAGAAGGCTAAGTGGGGACTTATATTTTTCTGGCTATTAGAAAGGGTCATAAAGACTTAATCCAATCTAACTCGCCTGTGTAACATGAAAGGGGCCTTGATGGCTTGATCCAATCATGTACACAAAGGTAGGATCTGATCTTACTCTATGTGATTAGAAAGAAGGCTACTTATATCTTTGGCTTTACAAAGGGGTCATGACTTAATCCAATCTAACTCGCCTGTCTAACATGAAAGGGCCCTTGATGGCTTGATCCAATCATGTACAAAAAAGTAGGATGCCGAATAGAGACTTACTCCTATGTGATTAGAAAGAAGGGTGACTGGGGACTTATATCTTTATGGCTATTCAAAAGGGTCATAATGACTTAATCCAATCTAACTCACCTGTGTAACATGAAAGGGGCCTTGATGGCTTGATCCAATCATGTACATAAAGGTAGGATGCCGACTGGGGACTTACTCCTATATGATTAGAAAAAAGGCCGAATGGGGACTTATATCTTTCTGGCTATTAGAAAGGGGTCATAAAGACTTAATCTAATCTATCTTCCTTGTGTAACATGAAAGGGGCCTTGATGGCTTGATCAAATCATGTATAAAATGGTAGGAATGGTGCCATGAAGGGCTTGGTCCAAACCTTTTAATGGCACAAAGGCTTACTCCAAACCCAGAAAGACATGAGAAAGGTGCCATAGAAGGCTTGCTCCCATCTCAAGTCATGTATAGGAAAGGTGCCACAAAGGGCATAATCCTCAAAGGTTTTGTCTAATAAGCAAGAGTCGTAATGACATAATCCTTACTTGATTAGTCTAACTTGATGAATGGGCGATAGAAGGTTTTCTTCCATTTCTTGATTTCACTAATACTCCTTACACATGAAGAAGTTTTATGAAGGAGGTTTCAAAGAGTTGGAATTTATTTTTGAAGGAAGACTTGGGTGTATTTTGGACCCAATGCTTTATTATGCCATGAGCATAGAAGTTCATCATTTTTCCTTTTATATCTCAAAGTTATAATGAACCATGCAAGATGTCTATGTCCTTTGAAGGCAAGATGTCATATACTCTCACGAAATTCTATTTTTTTGAGCTTGCATGTGTCTGTGTAGTTCTTTAGGTAGTAAGAACCAAAGTCAACCAGCGCTTCTCAAATGGAATTTCATTTTCTTTTTGTTTGGATATGTATGTAATTTTTACTTTGTTGACATGAATCAACAACTTATAAGGCATTCTCTTGGATTCAATGAAGATCAAGAGATTCCTTTAAAGCTTTCTAAAGTGAATGAGAATCAAGATAATCTTTTTGATTCTCATAGAGACACAAAATTCTTATCCCTAATCAATAAGGGAATTGAAAGAATTAATTTATTAGAGAAATTTAGATTCTCCTGATAAGTTTGAAATTGAATTTCTTCAGTTGATTTATTATTATAGGAAATGAAATCTCATAATTGCCTTTGATTAATTTCTTATTTTTGCATTTTTGATCCTTCTACATTTTACTTTGTGAAATTTTCAATATAACCCTCTACCTAATTGAAGTGGGATTATAAGAAATCTTGATCATGACCCTTTTGCTAAAAGTCAATATGTTGAGACTAAATAATAAGACTCTATAATAGAACATTCTTATAAGGATTTTGAATGTCATATCATATGCTTTCAATTCTTCTTTTCTATAATTATCTTATTTGACAATTTTTAAGTAAGTTATCCATAAAAAGGATAATCTCATGCATGCAAATATTTTTCATTTTAAAATGAAATATGAGTAATATGAACCCATTTTCAAGGTAAAGATTCTACCCTAGTCCCAAGATGTGGGTCATATAATGATGACCAAGAAGAATATTTTCTTCTTATGTACAACCATCATTTTTTAACTTTTAATTTGCACAAATTTGCTTTTCTTTTGGAATTTGACCACAGTCATCAAGGGACTTAGTTTATGAAAATGGTAGTAAGCTTAAGTTTATGGACTGCTACATCTGGAGATCATTTCAATTTTATTTCTAGATAAAGTTGTCTTTAAACACAAAAGATAGCTTGGTCAAATCATCGATAGCTAACTCATTAAAGAGTTAGATCATTGATGTCATCGTGTCAATTATGGAATTGGATTTTTCATCAAATTCTAAGGGTGCATCCTAAACTTGAAGACTATATAAATCTCCGGACACATCTAAACATCATGCAATGCTAGAGTGCCTTTTGAAAAGAAAGTTAGGACCCAAACTACTTAAGCTTTTTAACTTGTAATGGCTCTATAATTTCAGAACTTTTCTTGTTTATGGTTATAGACCACTTGCAATGGAATCATAGTATACTAAATAAGACCTTTGCCATACAAAGGATATGAACCCCTAAAAAAGAAGATCTACTATCTTTTCTATTAACCTACTAAATGAGCTCACCCAATCATGGCAAAGGCTAAAATGACAAAGTATGAGATATCGCTTATTTTTTTTGTTCAGTTAGGGACAATTTTTCACTTCTAACCCTACCACTTTATTTTGATGTAGAAGTTTAAAGTTAAAATGTCCATTTACATTGGGTGTCTTTTGCTTCATTTAAAATCAATACACTCAATAGAATTTTTACCATTCAAAAGATATGGTTTCTTGAAAAAGAATATCCACTATCTTTTATTTAACAAGTGAGCTCACCCAATCATGGTAAAGGCTAAAATGACAAAGCATGAGATATCTGATTATTTTTATTTCATTTAAGCTAAGTTAGTTTTCTTGTGTATTTTTTCAATTGAAATTGTATCAGAGTATACTCAATAGAATCTTTGCCATTCAAAAGATATGGACTCTTGGAAAAGAAGATCTACTATCTTTTTATTTAACACTGAGCTCACCCAATCATGGCAAAGGCTAAAATGACAAAGGATGAGATATCGATTATTTTTTATTTAGATTAAGAATAATTTTGACTTCTAACCTTACCACTTCATTTTGATGTGGAGAAGTTTAAAGTCAAAAATGTCTCTTAGAAATTTTAGACTTCATCCTTTAGCCTTAGATATAGTCCTTCCATTCCTTTACTTTTCTTTCTTTCTTTTGGTAATATTCTGATTTCATTTCTTTATGAAAGGTTATATTTGGTAATTTTTCTAGTTACAAGATTCACTAAGAAGATAAATGTATTTGACTCATTTCCATAACATTTCACTCTTTATGAAATGACTCCACTAAATGATTTGCTAGGAAATTTGATGTATTTGACCTTTTGTCCAAATACACCATTTGATTGACTTTTTGATATGATTCAAGTCTTGATTGATCATATAATATGATCCAACATTTCTTTCTTTTTCATCTTTCATGGAGCAACAAATCTAGTAAAACCATTTAAGATTGGTAAAATGACTTTCTAAAGATGTTACACTTACGGATTATTTAGTGGAGTAGGTCATTTAAGATTGGCATAATGACTTCCTTGAAAACTTTTCATCTAAAATCAAAATTTTCTATTGTAATCAAGTATTTAGTGAGGTCATTTAGGAATAGCTAAATGATATTCCTAAAGACTCAACACTTTAGGATGAATATGAACATCCTTCAATAATCAATATGTTTCTTCTTTTTCTTTTTGATTCCTTTTTATTCTCTTTTTTTTATTTGGGTTTGGATAGGACCATCCAAGAGCATTTAAAGATGTTTAATGAATTCCTAAGTTGCTCGTTTTCATGTTTGAATTTTGGCTTCAAATAACAATCTGATTGAAATTAAGTTCTTTTTTTAGGTTGAGTTTTTAAGATTGAATTTTCATGAAGCTGAAAATTACTTTCTTTAATTGACTAAATTTATATGATCCCATCTTATCAAAGTTGATTAAAATTGGGCCTATATAAATTTACTTTCATGTTTATATTTGATGTTGATCGATGCACTTGGATCAACATATATTTTGGAGATTTTCTTCTTTTGAATTTTTCACATCGACTAAGATGTTAATAAGTTCTTAGTAGTCTATCTTCATCATAGAAGATAACCCTAAAACTTCTTTATAGTGGAATGCCACATCAAGAAGTTGCTTATAGTTAAGTAAGGCAAATTACATGATTATGTAATGCCTTTCTTTACTTTAATTTACTTTTTTTAAAAAAAATTCTATTTCATATTTTATTTTATTTCTAATAGAGCATTATGATGCTTGATTTTGCAAGCAACTTCTCTAAGATGGGCAAAACATCACATTTTGAAGATGATTTATTTGCCATTTCTTTTTAATGTCATTTGAGGTGGTATGACTCTACCATTTTGAATTTGAGTTCAAGAATTTCCCTTTTTATATGAAGGGAAGGTATGTCTAACTCTATCCTCAATAGATCAATATACCTCATGATCTATTCATTTAGAGTATCATCATTTACAAGAGAACCCTCTAGGATAGATGATGTGCTATTAGAAAGTTAAATTTTGACTAGCATTCTTTTATAGCACATATAAGATTAAAGGTAATCTTAGCTTGCAATGTACTCTTTGACCACCATACTTAACATTAAGATAATGTCAAATAGGTTATAAGACATTGCAAAGGATTCTCCTTGGATTCATTTTGTATTGAAAGCATATAATACCTTAGTCTTGAAAATTAAGGCATTTTTCATTCATTTGGACTGACAAAGTCCTAAGTGATTTATCTATCAACTTTCCAGAGATAGGGATTTCATACTTTCACTCTAAGCGATAGATATATCACCCTTAGGACCCAATCCTAAGGTCATGATTTCTTTAGAAGGATTAACTTCTTCATTTATTTTCTTTTCTTGATTTAACCTTAAAATTAATTAAAGCCAATCATGGAATATCATTTCATTCAATGGGAGAAAACTCCCATTAAGAAAGTTGATTTAAATTTCATTCATTTCAACTTTATCAAGAGAATCATAATTCTCTTTTGCTACCCTCTCTTTTCTTCTATTGATTAGAAGCAAAAGTGAATCTTGTCACTTTATTTTTATTTATGTCATATCATCTCCCTCTTTTGACTCTCTTCCACACTCTTAAGAATTTAAGATTTTGGAAAGGTCTAAAAGAAGGTTACCTCCAAGTCACTCCTTAGAATTGGCCAATCAACTTGAGTAGTTGGTTTTCCAATATTCTAGTGGACTTGTGGAAATTAAGATTAAAGCTGATTTGCATTCATGTATAATTTTCTTCTATATGAATAGGAGATTTTCATTGAGTTCCTTATCAACCTCTACCTAAGGTCAATAAGGCATTCTCTTTTTTGGATGATTTTGTTTTTATTCTTCTTTTCTAAATGCTATTCAAACTTCAATCATGGTGGGAAAATGGGCAATAGGTACAACTATGCCTCCTTTTGATTTAAGTTTCCTCAGGGTTTAAAGGAACTCCTTTATCTCAATTTATATCATTAGGTGTTTTAACACCTTTTAAATGCAGTAGAACAAAACGGTGTTCATTCAAGGACCCCGTCCTGATTCTCTTTAGCTCTAATACAAAGCCAAAGTAAGATCAAGGATAAGTTTAATTTTGAGACTTTATTTTTGAAGATTTTCTTTTCAAATCTTGAAGTACTTTTCATACTTTTTTAAATTTAATATCTCTTTTCCATATTGGAATGGTTTCAAATCCATCTCAACCAAATTTAATTCATAACAGAGATGACTTGATTTTTATTCATTTCTCTCACCTCTCATTTTATTTTGGGATTTGGTTCTAGGACCCAATCGTTTAACTATGACAAACAAAGAGTTCTAGAACTTCTACTCAAGATGTTGGATAGGCTCAACCAAGAATGAAATGGAGATGTATCCAATAAAAAGAAAGGCAGTCCTGACCGGTGAGTGGCACTAGTACACTACCGATATATAGAAAGAACCACATAATTCTAAAGATGGAGAGAAGAACCATTCCCCAGCAGTGTCGCCAAAAAAATATGTTGGTTATTTTTTATCTAGAATAGAGAAAACAAATGACACCACATAGAGTTTAGAAATATTTTATTAAGATGATCAAATATGACATTAAGGAGTAAGCATATTATCTCGAAAGATAAACATGCTTTCCTATAATGGATTCAATCATTTCAATAAAAAGACTCTAAGGCTAATGGGTCTTTCGTGTACTAGAGTATTTTCCCTTGAGCTACATGAAAAAGTAGAATAGGGTCTATTTTATCCTCAGATCATGGTTCCTTATAAAGGAAAGCCTCTATAGTTAATTACATCTTAGGAAGGGTCTTTTCCTAAGAATACTCTTGATTAAAGAAATAAGTGGTTATTCCTAAAGACTACTAAGGTAGCTTTAAAAGGAATGATTTTTGAGAAATTCAATTGGGAGAGGTCCAAATTGGAGAGAGTTATTTTTAAGAGTCAAATGGAAAATAATAGGAAATGTTTATTGATATAGGGATGCCCAGTAGACATTTCATCTATCCTATGATTGGGCTTCAAATTTGGGATTTAATTTTAGAATTCAAGTTATCATTTTCTTAGAAATCTAGGGCTTAGATTCTAGCAGCACAAGATTAAGGAAAGGGTAGAAGACTTATTCTAAAGGATTCTTTAGATCCTAGTCTATAGGTGCTTGACATGTGAGATGCTCTAGTTCTATCCATAGGAATCATTGGCCATTCCCTCACTTGAAGGAACTAACCTATCCTAACTCTTACGGACTTACAACCACGAGAAGGCACTAACACCACCTAAGTACATTTTAAAATCATGAGGCTAAGTCATATGAATGCAAGATGGTTGGGATGTTGCAATTTTAGGAAAGAAATCTATGAACTTAGACTTACTCCCTAATCCCTAAGATCATGTAGGGTATGAAGATGCACTAACTAATGCAATTTTCAAATTTTAATAAATTTTGACTCAAGATTCATTTTAAGCCATATAATGCAATTTATGCCTAATGCATGTAATTAGATTATGGGCCAAATCGAATAGAAGAAGGTGTACTTTCATCATAGGCTTACAAAGGTCAAGCCGGTTCTCTAAAGGATGGAAGTCCTTCATTAATCAAGAGTGAAACAATATGATTATGCATGATATTAAAACATCCATCTAAGGGGTTGCTACATATTTTATCTTGCTTTTATATGAATATTATGAGTTGTATTTATTTATATGTTTCAATTGATTTAGTTGGGTAGAAAATTTAGTTTATCCTATGAGACTATGTCCAGGCATTCATCACAGCACAAACATAGCACAGAAAGAAACCTAGGAAAAGCATGTTATTTCTATTACGCACCCAAAATAAATCAAGACAGATTAAATTATAAGAAAAATGTCAATGCTGGATCTGTTGTACAGAAAGAAAAAAAATGGGCGGTTGAGTTGCCATATAACGCCAAGAACTACAAGTTCGATCTATGGGTCTTCTTTTTTAGGAAAGTCTCTTTGTTAGGGACATCCATCGAACCACAGGGACCACCACACCATCTCACGGTGGCTCTGTTAATCTTAGACCTCATAGATCCTAACCTAATTCTAAACTCAAATTTACATTTAAAATTTAAAAGAAATCCTAAGCCTGCAAAACATATGTTAGGAAATACACACATCAGACAAAGTAGTTTATATTTCATAAACATACGGGCTTAGCATTAATTGCTTGTCAAGCCCACCTGTCCTATGGACTATGTTAAGAGATTTTTAGCACCTACAAGAAAACAACAATTTTATGATTTATTTATTACAGCGATCCCTTTAACACAATCCCCTATAGAAAATAGTGTCAAATCTAGAAAGAATGCCCTAAAATCCAATCAAATGAGCAAACATGCCTAGGCATCCAGTCTAAAGTAATACACCACACAGACATGGAAGCACATCACAACATATCACAAAAGATTAAAAGAAAATCACAAATTGATCTAACCTAGATCTAGAGTCTATGACCTAAAGTAATCGGTGTGTGCAGTGGGGTTTATGTGGCAAGTCTTTGCTAGGCCTTTAAGTTTAAGTTTGAAGTTTGAAGTTTGAATTGGTTTAATTTTACCATTGGTTGGTTTCAATTCAAATGGTTTAGTGATTTAATTTTAATTTTATGTTCATTTTATGGTTAAAGTAATATTTAAGTTTTCAAGAATGAGAATTAGAATGAATTTTATTTTTAGGTGAAACTCACTTTATTCCGCATCCTAAATCCTAATGAAGTTTCAAAAATCTAACTAAAATCCTCAAGTATTTTAATTAATCCTTTTGATTTTATTTATATTTGGGTTTTATTTGTTTCATTTGTTTGAATTGCTTTATTTGATTTATTTCATTTTGAATTAAGTTGTATGGATTTCATTTGATTTGGTTTATGTTATTTTAAGGAGTTTGATTTTATTCAATTTAACTTAAGTAATTAAATTAGGAATTTGTAAGCTTAAGGTTTAAGTTCATTTTATTAATACCTTAGGTTTGTTCATAGATTATTTGTAACCTAATTTAAGTAACCTAGGTTTTAAGTTCATTATCTAAATTCATTAAAAATGAATGATTTCATTAAACTTAACTTAAGTTGTTTAATTATGTTTGAATTTCATTAAGTATTGATTTTTTTAAAATTTTGATATTTGATTAAATTCTTTGACTTAGGAAGTTTTGATGAATTACCTTAAATATTTCTGATGTTTATTTCAGATTAGTTCAATTTATTTATTGATTCAATGAATTAATGATTCTTCTTAATTATTATTTAGTTCATATTGACCTAGAGATTTGGAAAATCAAGAATTCCAAATTTATAGACCAATTGGGTTTGAGATATTTATGGCAAGTGGGGTTACATGCGGTTTTATATTTCTAAAGTTTCAACTTCATTAGATGTAATTATGTAAGGTTTTAATTATTTCATTAAAACCTAAATTAAGCCTAATTTATTAAGATTCATGAGGATTTTATTTTTTATTTATTTAAATACCTAATGAGGGTTTATTTAAAATTTTATGTTGGTTGATTTATTATGATTTAATTAATTTGTTATTTAATTGAATTATTTAATTCTTTTAATTACCTAATTGAGTTAATTAGTGATCTATTAGGTTCATAGTTTGATTAGGTTTAATTAATATTCTAATATTATTTAATTATGTTGATTTACGATTATTATATTAAAGTTTTCTAATTATTTCATTAAAGGGTAATTAGTTTAATTAATTTAAAGTTTAAACACATGAAATTACAGTTTCCCTTGAATTCAGAGAATTAAATCATGAAAAATTTACTTACGAAATTTTTTAAGCTTAATTTCATTTCTCCAAAGTTTAAAATTAATTGGATTATTAATTTAAGAGTAATTAGGGTTTAATGTTTTTCAATTAATCCAAAATTAAGGTAAAATTACCCAATAAAACTTTGGGATTTTAATTTATATGGATTCTTCTCATTAAGGTGAATCCATAGAGCTCTTATTTATAATTTTATGAATTTTTTTTATTTTATATGATTTTTTGAAGTTTCTGGATTTTAATTAATTAATTAAACCATTTATTAACAAATCTTAACAATTTTTTTAAGCGAGAGGGACCCATGCGACGGAGTTGAAATGAGCGAGATCATTTACGTCGATCAATCGACGGTCCATATGTCGGTCCAGATCGACGCATGTCTGCGCGTGGTGTCGTGATTCATGTGTCACATGAGTTGAAAATATGGGTGATCCTGGACCGTCCGATCGTGGATCAAACTATTCAAATTGCCCCACGATCCTTAAGTGATTTAAATCAAATCATGTGCCTAGATTTAGACTGTCCAATCCAAATAGAAGGATCAGATGGTCCAGAGACCGTCTTCTTCCCTAAACGGTAAAACTCGATCATCGTTGATGGTTTTCCATCAATCGACGGTGATCAATGGTGAATTATGCCTCGATTTCAATCCCAAAATGATCAGTTATTGAATTGGGATCAAGTTATGCAATTAGATCCATTTGGCATTTTGACTTCCTCTGAAAAGGCCCAAAACCGAAAGCTTGAAGAAAATAGGGGAGGATGTCAATGGAAAACCTAGATTCCGGCGATCTCCGATGATGAGGTTGATTCCATAAGCTTTAGATCAATGCAATGAACTTGTGGTCAGCTTTTAGCAGCTTATCTCCACGTGGTTTGCCCCCTTGACCGAGGTCCCTAGCATATATCTCGACCTTCATGGTTCTCGGCCTTCAAAGTGCCAAATGATTCAAGTATTGGATCGATTTGGATCGCCTCGAGCCCTAGAACGTGTTTGTGTCTTCAATTTTTGTTGAAATCCTCTCCTTTGGATTTCACCATTAAAGGTGCTTTTAGCGAATAGTGCCTTGTCGGTGGTGGTGGGAAAGGTGTTGAACTTCCTCTCTTGGTCTTGTGAACATAATTGAATGTTCACTTCAGAGGGAAAGAGCTTCCTTGCATGTTTTCCATGCATGGCCGAGCACCTTTTACTCCTCTTCCTCTTATCTTCCTTTTTCTTCTTCCCTTGGAGAAGCTAAATCCTTGTTGGCTTTTCCTTGCTTGATTGCCTCCTTCACTTGAAGGTAGCCATCTTTCAAGAGGTGGCTTTTGTCTTGAAATTGATGAGGTGGGAAGAAGGGAGTTTGCATGGGAAGAGATGGAAGATGAAAATTAGCATTTCTCATCCCATTTTCTCTCCCCCCCCTTTATTTTATGATTATGGCATCACATAGCCCTAGACTAATATGTCCTGCCCATTTTGAGTTTTCATTTGCAGTACATTTGATTTGGGTTGGAGTTTGAGTCCAAATCAAGTGCATTGATTTTAGCTTGATCCAATTCAAAATCAACTCAAGGGTATTTTTGAAATTGAATGTAATTTAACTTTCAATCATCTTGGATTGATGATTATTGATTGTTGATTTGATTAATTGATTTTGAATTTGGATGCTTAAGTTGATCATACCTAAGACAAATAGGTCAGATCCAACCCAAGGTGAATTCCCTAGGTCACTAAGCATAGTGTCCTAAGCATTGAATTAGGAGAACCATATTTGAGATTAAGATCTCCCAATTTCTAAATTAACCTTATCCAAAAATGAGGTCAACAGTGGTATTCCTGTCTCCCACCTTAATTTTGCTGATGATTTCATTATCTTTTGCAGTGCTTCCATTCACCACTTTAAAAACATTAAGAACTTCTTAAATAAATTTGGGAAGGAAAGTGGTCTTTCTATTAATGAAGGAAAAAGCTATTTTATTCCTTCCTCTAAAATCTCTAGTAACAAAATCAATCAAATCTTGAGAATCACTAATTTTTAGCAACAACAACTTCCAATTAAATATCTTCATGCTCCTCTTTATAAAGGTCAGAAAAGATCACATCTCTTTGATGAGTTAATCCAAAAAATTACAAATAAAATTTCTATTTGGGAATTTCATTTACTCTCATTTGGTGGTAGACTCACTTTGCTTAAGAATACCCTTAACTCCGTGCCTTTATATCTTATCCAAACCATTATTCCTATTAATTCTACCTTAAATAGAATTGAGTGTCTCCTTAATAAATTCTTCTGAGGATCAAATAATTCTACTAAAAGGATGCATTGGACTTCTTAGTATAAAATTTGTGGCACCCTTGCTGAAGGAGGACTTGGATGTAAGCCAATCTGTGAAGCTATTATTGCATTCTCTCATAAACTTTGGTGGAACTTAGGAGCAATAATAGTCTTTGGGCTAAATTCATGACTGGCAAGTACTGCCAGGGTAAACATCCTCTCACTTTCCTTACAAGGTGGGTGATTCTCATGTATGGAAAATAATTTGTTCCATCAAATGGGAAGGTGAATCCCTCATTTCTTGGGGGGTTAACTATGGATCTTTTTTCTTTTAGCAAGACAACTGGACTAGCAGTGGTTCCATTGATGACTTATTATCTAGTCACTCCACTACTGCTATTAAAGTGAACTCTTTCAGGTTGAATAATAAATGGAATGATAGTAAGCTTATCGATTATATTCCTACCTCTCTTTTAGATAAACTTACTAGCATCCCTATCATTTCTAATCATCCTGATCAGATTCTTTTTAAGCTATCTCAAAATGGTGATTTTAGCCTTAAGGATGTTTGGATTCATATTAGAGAATCTCATGGTTTCTCTAACGTGTTTTTTAAACTTTGGAATAACACTATCCTTATTTATTATTCTATCCTAACTTGGAGAATTATGAAAAATTTATCCCTATTGACTCTTTGATATGTGGTAAAGGCTTTCATTTACCTTCAAAATGCTATTGCTATTTTCACATTGAGAATGTGAACCATGTGTTTTTCAAAGGCGCCATTGCCTCCAAACTATGGGTTTGGTATGATGTGCTTTTCAATATTGACCAATTTATATCAACTTCATGATGTTTATTTTCAAAATACTGTTAAAGGTCACATTAAAGTGATAACTTCCATCACTCTTATAAGGTTCATATGGATGGACAGAAATGATGCCAAACATCATAGGATTCCTATGAACCACAAAAAGATTATCGCTAGAATTAAAGATAAAATTTGTGCTTTATTTAATACTAGTTTAATTAGCAACAATCAATTGAAAGGCTATAAATTTGTGGCCAACAAACTGGGCCTTAGCTTGCATTTTCAGAACTATAAGGAAGACAAGATTGTCTTCTGGATAAAGCCTCATAACAATATTATCAAAACTAATACAGACGGCTCTGTTTCTCAAAATGTTTTTGGCTGTGGTGGCATTTTCAGAAACTTTAAAGGTAATGTTATTTGTGCCTTTGCCTACCCACTTACAACATGTTCTGTTATCTTTGTTGAATTAATGGTTGTTAACAAAGCTATTGAGATTTATTTACAAAAAGGTTGGCTCAATATCTGGATTGAGGTGGATGCTCTTTTATTGATTTAAATGTTGACTTCTACCAAGGTGGGAAATACAAATTTATATTACCTCTTTAATAATACTAGAGCTCTCCTATCTCAAGTTTGTTTCAAAAACACTCATGTTTGGCATGAAGGTAATGTGTGTCGACACCTTGCTAATCTTAGATTAGATGACATAACTTTCTTTGATCAGCTTAATATTCCTAATCATTTGCATGGATTGGTTAATTTAGACAATATTGGTTTACCTTATCTTAGAGATTAGTGTCATTTTTATGCTTTTTGGTCTGTTAATGGTTTGTCTTACTTGTATGTTCAATCTTCTATTTTATTTTTGTTGCTTCTCAATTTTTCTGATGAATTTCCCTAAAACTATTATATGGTTATCCTGTAATGGAGGCTCTTACCTCTGTAGCCTCAGTTGTTGGTTTGCTATTAATTGTCTAGCTACATGTTGGGTTCTATTGTATTTTCTTTTTCCCTTACTGAATGGGGTTGTGCCACCTATTTCGCTAACCTGCTAGTTTGTGCTGCCCTTTTTCCTAACGTGTAGGGACAAATTGTGTATTTTGCTTGCCATCCATCGCCGTTTCATTGCACGATTGGGATTGTTTTGCCTCCCTTTCTTCTTTCTTACGATGTTGTTTGCTTAGCGTCTATTTTCCCTTGATTTGAAGATTTAATGTTATTTTTTTTTTTATTCTCACTTTGGTTCAATGCAATAATGGTACGCGACATTACCCTCTATTTGGTATGCTATTTTTAATGGACTTTCAAGTTTTATGTTCAGGTAACTATTATGGTTTTTTGGTCTTTTTTTTGTTGTTTGTTGTGTGGTTAACCTTATTACCTGTGCCTTTGCGGTATGGATCTATCTGTTGTTTCATTTCACTCTTGGAACTCTTAGACTTGTGCAATTACTATTGTGATCATGCTATTAACAAGGTGGTTGTTAACATCTATATTGTTGACCTTGAATGACTTTCCTCTTTATGGGCTATTTTCCTGGACAAGAGGTTTCATCTGGGTAGGGATGATGTTGCTTGTATGCTGAATGGATTCTTGGATTATTATGTTCAACAGGCTGACTATTGTTTTGATTCCCCGGCTTTTGTTCTGCTGATGGTTAACCTCATTATCTGCCTTTCTATATGGCTTTATCTATTGGTTGAGTTTACTCTTGGCCCTATTTGACATGTATAATTATTATTGTGATCATGCTATTAATAAGGTGGATGTGGCCAAGATGTTTCATCTGGGTAGGGATGTTGTTGGCGCATTCTCATGTTGGCATTAGTTGGTGATACTTATCTTATAAGGGATTGTCATCCCTTTACCATTCTGATCTATGTTGCCTTCTTTTCTATAGTGTATGTGGCTATGTTTTGGTATGCAGGTACTAAGGATCATTTGACTTTCATCCAATGGCTACTATATTCCCCCAGGTTAGTAGGCTATGGTGGCTGGGATGATTTCACTCATTTTTTGGCTGGTAGTAGCACTTGTGATGTAACCCTTCCTTTGAAGTTTGATGCTCATGTTTTGCCACAATTTTGTGACTAAGCCTAAGCCTATTTTCACACATTTCTCTATAATTGTCTCATTTTATTCTGATTTTACTTTCAATTTGAATTGTATCGCTTTAACTGTGCTAACTATTGTTTCTAAATGTTTGCATATTCTGTGTTATTTTCTTGCAGGTTCCTTCTTTAGTGGAGGCGTAGGCTTCTCTCAACCTCAAGAGCTTTTGATGAAGGTGGTCCAATGGCTTCTCTTTTTGATCATTTTATATCTTTTGCTTTCCTCTCTTTTTTGCTTTGTTTTCATTGTATTTAAACAGAGGATTTACTCTATAGGCTGATTGTAGCTCTTTGAGCAGTAGTTCTTGAGTTTTTCCCGTCTTAAGGACCTTGTAACCGTTTTTTGTGGCAATGAAATTCCCCTATATGGGGTTCCCTAAAGAAAAACCCGAAACCCAAACCCTAACCCTAAACCCTAAATCCTAAAACCCTAAACCCTAAAACCCTAAACCCTAAACCCTAAACCCTAAACCATAAAAACCTAAAAACTTAAACCTAAACTAAATAAAACATAATAATAAAATAAACAAAAAACCTAAACCTAAATAAAATAATAATAATAATAATATCCTAAACTAAAAACCTAAACCTAAACTTAAAAATAAAATAGAATAAAAAAATAAGAATCAAGTAAAATAAAATAAATAAAAACCTAAAAGAAATTAAAAAAATTAAAATAAACTTAAGAATAAAAAACCTAAATTAAAAAATACTAAGCATAAAATAAAAATAAATAAATTTAAAATAAAATAAATAAAACTCAAACCTAAAAAATAAACTTAAAATAAATAAAAGATAAACCTAAAACTAAAAAAACCAAAACCTAAAATAAAAATAAAATAAAGAAAATAAAATAAACCTAAACCTAAACTAAAATAAATCAAACCTAAACCTTAACCTAAAATAAACTAAACCTAAACCTAAACTAGATAAAGTAAAATAAACTTAAACCTAAATTAAAAAATGCAACCTAAAATTAAACCTAAAATAAAAGCTAAAATCTAAACCTAAAAATAAAATAAAATCCTAAACTTAAAAAAATAAAATAAATAAACCTAAACTCCAAAACTAACTAAAGATAAACCTAAACCAAAAAAATAAACCTAAACCTAAGAAATAAACAAAAATAAGAAACTTAAACTAGAATAAATAAACTAAACTAAATAAAAATAAATTAAATAAATACAAATTAAATAAACTTAAATAAAAAAAGTAAACTAAAATAAATAAGAAATAAATAGAATATGCTAAAGAAATCGAAACCTACCGGTTTACTTAATTTTTTTTTAAAAAACTTAAACCCTAAACACTAAACCCTAAACCCTACACCCTTAAGCTACAACCCTAAACCCTAAAACCATAAACTCTACACACTAAACCCTAAACCCTAAAGCTTAAACTCTAACCCTAAACCCCAAACCCTAAATCCTAAACTATAAACCTAAACCTAAAGTAACCAAATATATTAAATAATTAACCTAAATCCTAAAATTTAATAAAACTAAACATAAACTTAAACCCTAAGAATGGGCAGAACCTTGATGACAGGAAGATTATCATCAACTTGGCTCAGATCTATGGTGGCCGAGGTGGTTATCGCAGTGGTGGGGATCTGAGGTGTTGGTGGTTATGGAGGTTGTGGGAAATGGTGGTCATGGAGTGGGAGGAGTGATGGAGGATAACCGCGGTGGTGGAGGGATTAGGATATGATGGCTACGAGGTTCTCATGGGAACTAGATCCAAGAACTGCTGATCCGATTTGCTTATGGATCATGTCTTTAGAAGATTCTAGTTATCTAGATTTTGATTTTCTATGTGTGATCATTTTTATCTAGTCACTTGTGTTTTAGAAAACTTAGTGTGTTACTTGGTTGATGAAATCAAAAAGAAGAAATGTTGAATCTAAATTTGTTCTCTGTTAAAAAAACCAAAAGCCTTAAACCCTAAAAAAAAAACACGAACCCTAAACCTAATCTAAAACCTAAAACTTAAAACCAAAAAAACCAACCTAAACCTAAACATAAACCTAAAAAATAAGATAAAATAAAAGTAAAAAAACTAAACTAAAATAAAATAAATAAAACCTAAGCTAAACTAAAAATAAAATAAACCTAAAATTATAAAACCTAAATGTAAAATAAAAATAAAATAAAATAAAAACTAAATAAAAACCTAAACCTAAAATATAAACCTAAAAATAAAACCTAAAATAAATAAAAATAAAACTTAAACCCTAAACTAAAAAAAAAAAATCTAAACCTAAAATAAAAATAAATTAAATAAAGCAAAATAAACCTAAACGATAAAACCTAATCCTAAATGTAAAATAAACTAAACTTAAACTCTAAATTTAATAAAATAAAATAAACTAAAAATAAACCAAAACCAAAAAATAAAAAATAAAACTTAAAAATAAACATAAAATAAAAACCTAAAACTTAAACCTAAAAAAATAAAATAAAAACATAAACTTAAACCTAAAAATAAAAAATAGAACTTAAACCTAAAAAATAAAATAAAAATAAAACTAAACTAAAAAAAATGTAATCCTAAACATAAACCTAAAAAATAAACTAAAATAAAAAACCTAAACTAAAATAAAGAAACATAAATAAATAAATTAAACTAAATAAAAATAAAATAAACCTAAATAAAAAATAAATTAAATTAAATAAACTTAAACATGCCGATTTACTTAATTTAAAAAAAAAATTAAACCCTATACCCTATACCCTAAACACTAAATCCTAATCTCTAAACCTCCTAAACCCAAAATAACCTCCACAAAACATGCAGAATACCCCAACCACCCTAAACCCTAAACCTTGCCTAAACCCAACGCTAAACCCTAAACCTAAACTCCTAACCCTAAACCCTCAAACCTAAAAAACTAACCAGACCACTGACAACCCTCTGAAACCACTAACCACACCCTATATGATCTCCCTTAAATCCTAAACCCTAAAACCCAGGCAAACCTAAACCTACCCCAAACCTAAAAACTGACCACAAACAAAATGATAAAACCCTAAACCCTAAACCCTAATCCCTAAAAACCATAAAAATGTAAACCTAAACTTAATTAAACCTAAAAATAACATAAATAAAAAAGCCTAAACCTAAATAACATGAGAAAATAAAATAAAAACCAAAACTAAAATCTAAACCTAAACCTAAAAATAAATTTAAAATAAAATAAATAAAAAAACTAAAATAAAATAAATAAAAACCAAAACTAAACTAAAAAAATAAAATAAAACTACAAATTAAAAACCTAAAAAGAATGAAAATTAAATGTAAAATAAAAAAAAAAACTAAATAAAAACCTAAACCTAAAAAATAAACCTTAAAATAAAATCTAAAATAAATTAAAAAAATAAAACCTAAACCCTAAACTAAAAGAAATAACTAAACCTAAAATAAATATAATTTAAACAAAATAAAATAAATCTAAACCTAAACTAATTTAAACTAAACTATAATAAATAAAACCTAAACTTATACCTAAAATAAATTAAATCTAAACCTAAACCTGAACTAAATAAAATAAAACCTAAAAATAAACCTAAAACCAAAACCTATAAAAATAAAATAAAAACCTAAACCTAAACCTAAAAATAAAAAATAAAACCTATACCTAAAAAATAAAATAAGAATAAAACTCAACTAAAAAAATAAACCTAAACCTAAACCTAAACTTAAAAATAAATTAAAATAAAAAACCAATGCTAAAATAAATAAACTAAACTAAAATAAAAAAAAAAATAAACCTAAATAAAAAAAATTAATTAAATTAAAATAAATAAAAAATCAACTAAATATACTAAATAGACCTAAACCAATAGTTTTACCTAATTAAAAATAAAACCTTTAACCCTAAATCCTAAACCCTAAACCCTAAACCAACAACCCTAAACCCTAAACCTTAAACCCTAACCCTAAATCCTAAACCCTAAAACCATAAACCTAAAAGCATAAACCCTAGAACAAACCCTAAACCTAAATCCTGGTAACCCTAGAACCCCTAAACCTTAAACCCTAAACCCTAAAAACCTTAAACCCTAAAGTTTAAACACTAAACGGTAAACCTTAAACCCTAACCTTAAACCCTAAAACCCTAAACCTTAAACCATAAGCCCTAAAAACTTAAAAACATAATCATAAACTTAATAAAACCTAAAAATAAAATAAATCAAAAAACTTATTCCTAAATAAATTAAAATATAAAATATAATATAAACCTAAGCTAAAACCTAAACCTAAACCTAAAAATAAGATAGAGTAAAATAATAAATAAAAACCTAAACTAAACTAAATAATAAAATAAACCTAAGAATAAAAAACCTAAATAAAATAAAAATTAAGCGAAAAATGAAAATAAAATAAACCTAAAATAAAATAAAATAAAAAGTAAATAAAAACCTAAACCTAAAAAATAAACTAAAATAAATAAACATAAATAAATAAACTAAACTAAATATAAATAAAAAATAAACCTAAATAAAAAATAAAATAAATTAAATAAACTTAAACCTACCGGTTTACTTAATTTTAACAAAAACATTAAACCCTATACCCTATACCCTAAACACTAAATCCTGATCTCTAAACCCTAAACCTTAAACCCTAAAACTAACCCTAAACCCTAAAGCCTACACCAACAATCCTAAACCATAAACCCTGAACCCTAAACCATAAATCCTAAACCCTAAACCCTAAACCTTAAACCCTAAACCCTAAAACCTGAAATATTAATCATAAGCTAACCCTAAACCCTAATTCCTAAACCCTAAAAACCTTAAACCCCAAACCCTAATCTAACTTTAAACCCTAAGCTAATCGAAAACCCTAAATATAATCTCTAAACCCTAAAAACCCTAAACCCTAAAGCCTAAACATTAAACCCTAAACTCTAAACCCTAAACACCAAAAAACTTAAACCTAAACTTAGCAAAACCTAAAAATAAAATGAATAAAAATGCCTAAACCTAAATAAAATAAAAACTTAAAATAAAATAAAAACCTAAACTAAAACTAAACCTAGACCTAAAAATAAAATAAAATAAAATAAATAAAACAAAATAAAATAAATAAAAACCTAAACTAAAATAAAAAAAATAAAATAAAGCTACAAATTAAAAACTTAAATAGAATAAAAACTAAATGTAAAATAAAAATAAAATAAACCTAAAATAAAATAAAATAAAAACTTAATAAAAGCCTAAACCTAAAAAATAAACCTAAAAATAAAATTTAAAAATAAATTAAAAATAAGACTTGAACCCTAAACTAAAAGAAATAACTAAACCCGAAATAAATATAATATAAATAAAATAAAATAAACCTAAACCTAAACTAAAAAAAACTAAACTATAGTAAATAAAACCTAAACTTAAACCTAAAATAAATTAAATCTAAACCTAAACCTAAAATAAATAAAATAAAACCTAAAAATAAACTTAAAACCAAAACCTAAATAAATAAATAAAAACCTAAATTTAAACCAAAAATAAAAAATATAACCTATATCAAAAAATAAAATAAGAATAAAACTCAACTAAAATAAACCTAAACCTAAAAAAAACTAAAATAAAAAACCTAAACTAAAATAATAAAACCTAAAATAATTAAACTAAATTGAATAAAAACAAAAATATTAACCTAAATAAAAATAAAAAATCAATTAAATTAAAATAAACTAAATAGACCTAAACCAACGGTTTTACCTAATTAAAAAAAAACCATTAACCCTAAATCCTAAACCCCAATCCCTAAACCCTAAACCTACAACCCTATACCAACAACCCTAAACCCCAAACACTAAAAAACCCTAAACCTTAGCCCTAAATCTTAAACGTTAAAGCATGAACCTAAAAGCATAAACTCTAAAAGAACAAATCCTAAACCTAAATCCAAGTAACAAACCCTAAATACAAACCCTAAACCTTAAATCCTAAATCCACAAAACTCATACCCTAAAGTCTAAACTAAACCACTAACCTAACCCTAAACCTTAAACCATAAACCCTTAAAACCTAAAACATAACTTTAAGCAATAACCAAAATAAAATAAATCAAAAAGACCTAAAAAAAAATAAAATATAAAAAAAAATATAAACCTAAACTAAAACCTAAACCTAAACCTAAAAATAAAATAAAATAAAATAATAAATAAAAACCAAAACTAAAGAACATAATAAAATAAACTTAAGAATAAAAAACCTAAATAAAATAAAAATTAAGCAAAAAATAAAGATAAAATAAAACCAAAATAAAATAACATAGAAAGTAAATAAAAACCTAAACTAAAAAAATAAACCTTAAAATAAATAAAAAACATAAAACCTAAACCCTAAACTAAAGAAAAACCTAAACCTAAAATAAAAATAGAATAAGCAAAATAACATAAACCTAAACTTAAACTAAAATAAATTAAACCTAAGCCTAAACATAAAATAAACTATACATAAACCTAAACCTAAACCTAAACTAAATAAAATAAAATAAACTAAAAATAAACCTTAACCAAAACTAAAAATAAAATCTAAAATAAACCTAAACTTAAAAAATTAAAATAAAACCTAAACCTAAACCAAAATAAAAAATAAAACCTAAACCAAAAAATAAAATGAAAATAAAATTCAACTAAAAATAAACCTAAACTTAAAAAATAACTTAAAATAAAAACACTAAACTAAAAGAAATAAACATAAAATAAATAAACTAAACTTAAATAAATAAAAAATAAACCTAAATAAAATAAAAATAATGTAAACTAAAAAAAACTAGATATACAAAATAAACCTAAACTTATCAATTTACTTAATTTTAAAAAACCTTAAACCCTAAATCCGAAACCCTAAACCCTAAACACCAAACCCACGTGATCCTGACCCTAAAACCATGGGCCTAAACCACCCACCCAGGCTCTAAAGCACCCTAAACCCTAAACTCCACTAAACTCTAAACCTTAATCACCAATAAACCTTAATTTAACCCTAAACCCTAGCTCACTACTCAACACTAAACCCTAAACCCCAAAACTCTAAAATCCTAAACAATATGGCTAAACACTAAACCCTAAAATTAAACCCAAAACTTTGATACACTAAATCCTAAACCCCCACAACCCTAAATCTCCTAATCTAACCTGAACCACCAAACCTAAAACTAAACTTAATAAAACATAATAAATAAAATAAATAAAAAAACATAAACCTAAATAAAATAAAATAAAAAACTAAAAACCTAAACCTAAACCAAAAAATAAATAAAATAAAATAAATGAAATACAATAAAATAAAATAAAATAAATAAAAAATAAACTAAACTTAAAAATAAAATAAAACTATGAATAAAAAACTTAAATAAAATTAAAACTATATGTAAACTAAAAATATAATATACCTAAAATAAAATAAAATAAAAACTAAATAAAAACATAAACCTAATAAATAAAGCTAAAAATAAAACCTAAACCCTAAACGAAAAAAAACTTAAACCTAAAATAAAAATAAAATAAATAAAGAAAAATAAATCTAAACCTAAACTTAAATAAACTAAACTAAAGTAAATAAAACCTAAACCTAAACCTAAACTAAATAATTTAAAATAAACTAAAAATAAACCTAAACCTAAACCTAAAAATAAAATAATAAAACCTAAACCTAAATAAAATAAAAATAAAACTCAACTAAAAAATAAACCTAAACCTAAACTTAAAAAAAACTAAATTAAAAAACCTAAAGTAAAATAAATAAACTTATAATAAATATACTAAACTAAATAAAAATAAAATAAAGCTAATGAGAAATTAAAAAAAGTAAATAAATAAATAATAAATAAACTAAAAGTACTAAATAAACCTAAACCTACTAGTTTACTTAATTAAAAAAAAAAAGAAACCTTAAACCCTAAACCTATAACCACCTATAACCTAGCACAAACCCTAAACCCTACCACAAACCTAAAAATCCTAAACCCTATACCCTAAACTCTCTGTGACCCTAAACCTAAACAACACCCTCACAACCCTAAATCCTAAACCCTAAATCCTACACCCTAAAACCCTAAAAAGACTAAACCCTAAACCCTAAATCCTAAAAAATAAACCCTAAAACCCTAAAATCTAAACCCAAACCCTAAACCTAAACCCCAAACCCTAAACCTAAAGTAACTAAATAAATTAAAAATAAAACTAAACCCTAAAACCTAATAAACCTAAACCTAAACCTTAAGAATGGGCAGAACCTTGATGGCAGGAACATCACCGTCAAATAGCCTCAGTCGAGATCTGGAGGTGGAGGCGAAGGTGGTGGCGGCAGTTATCATAGTGATGGTGAGGGATTTGATGGTGTTGGTGGATATGGAGGTGGTTGTCGGAGTAGTGGTGGTTATGGAGAAGGGAGGAGCGATGGAGGTTATAGCCATGGTGGTGAGGGAGAGAGAGATCGGGGATTTGATGGTGGATAACGCTACTGAAGAGGTTGGGGTGGTTCTGATGGGAAATGGAGAAACTGAAGAACGATCGATCTGATCTGTTGCTTATGGAACTATGACTCTATAATAGAGATGATTCTAGTTATCTAGGGTTTTTTATTTGCCCTATGCGTGCTCATTTTTAATCTATGTCATCACTTCTGTCTTAGAAAACTTAGTGTGTTACTTGGTTGATGAAATCAAAAAGAAGAAATGTTGAATCTGAATTTGTTCTATGTTAAAAAAATTACTAAAAACTCTAAACCCTAAACTAAAACTTGAACCCTAAACCTAAAACCTAAACCCTAAACCCTAAACCCTAAACCATAAACCCTCCATAAACCCCCAAACCCTCCCTTAACCTATATAAACCTCCACAAATCCTACCAAACTAAACCTAAACCTAAATACTAAACACTAAACCCTTGTGACTTTAATCATAACCCTAACCATATACCCTAAACCCTAAACCTCTCACTCTCTGTCCCAAACTAACAAAAAACCCTAAACTGACCTCTTAACTGACCTACCTGACCCTAAACCAAAACCTGACTAAACACTCCTACCCAGGCCCAAAAGGGATCCTAAACCTTAACCACAGGCCCTGACCTGACACCTGGGCCACTCACCACTACCATCCTGGGCTCTCCCAAACCCCAGACCCTACTGGCCAAACCCCTAATACATGACCTAAACCCTGGTAACCAAACCCTGGCTCTAAACTAACCTTAAACCATTTAAAACCCTAAACTCAAAAGCCTAATGTCTAAACTCTAAAACATAAACCCTAAACTAACCCTAAACCCTAAAAATTGTAAACCCTAAACCCTAAACTCTGAAACTCTAAACCCTAAACCCTAAACCCTAAAACCCTAAACCCTAAACCTTAAACCCTAAACCCTAAACCCTAAAAAATAAAAACCTTAACCTAAACTAAATAAAGCCTATAAATAAAATAAATAAATAAAATCTAAACCTAAATAAAATAATAAAATAAAATAAAATAAAATAAAAAGATAAACTAAAACCTTAACCTAAGCCTAAAAATAAAATAAAATTAAAAATTAAAAATAAACAAAAATTAAATAAATGAAAATCTAAACTAAACTAAAAAATAAAATAAACCTGAGAATAAAAAACCTAAATAAAATAAAAACTATATGTAAAATAAAAATAAAATAAACCTAGAATTAAATAAAAGAAAAACTAAATAAAAACCAAAACCTAAAAATTAAACCTAAAAATAAATAAAAAATAAAACCTAAACCCTAAACTAAAAAAAAATTAAACTAAAATAAAAATAGAATAAACAAAATAAAATTTTTGCAGGTGTAGTTAGATTTAGTTTTCCCACATAAATGTAATTTTTGCAATATGAATTAGGATTATTGCTATGGGAGATTAGGATGAGCAGTGGCTAGAAGGCTTTATCTTGGGGTGCCCTATGATGCCTTCGAAGCAAGCACCATCCAAATAAAGAAGGAACCAAATCAAAAATGAGGATATGAAGAAAGAAGACCCCCATAACATTTAATACAATTATAATTATTCTTTCATTTTCCATGTTAAGGGTAAAGCTTGGCTACCCATCTTATCTTACTTTGGGTTGTATGGTGGTACACGACCGCACCGACCTTTTATTCTTTTATGATAGTTTATATAATTTTTTGATGTTATGTTTACATTGTGCATTAGGATACATGCTTTTCATAGTTTCTTAAATGATTGATGCTTTAGTGTGTGGCTTGGATACGATTAGGCTCTTAGGATAAAAATAACTTTTCTACCCAATTAATCACTCATAACTAAATTTTAAACAACTCATAACCTCATCATAAAGCCTGATACATAAATAAGATAATTAAAAAATTTAGCAACCCCTTAGTTGTATGGTTGTATGTTTCACATCATGCATGCATATTATTTCTCTCTTGAACATGAAGGATCTCCATCTTTGCATGATAAAAGAATGCTTGACCTGTGAGGGCATCCCTTGTGGTGGAGAACACCTTCTAGTTGATTTGACCCATAACCTATTTCATCATGCATTTAAGCATAAGAAATCCTAAATCCTCTTTCAAAATAATGTGTTTAAAATGAAATAAAACTTGAAAAGATTTTCCATCTATAGATTAATTCATATGCTCATATCACTCATGCTATATTCTCATAGGGAGTATGTTTAAGACTTTAGTCTATTTCTAATTAAATAACTACCCTAGCTATCTTTCAATTCATAAGACCGAACTACAAGGTTTTAAAATCATAGGAGGAGTTAGCTGACAGCCACTCTAGGCAGTTATAAGTCCATAAGTTAGACAATTTATTCTCTCTTATGGAGGTAACCGTCCAACTGTAGCTTAGATTTAGGTTGTTCTTTAGCTCGGTCTAAAGCTCCCTAGATTTAGGATCCAAGGTAGATATTCTATTCAGGCGATGAGAATAAATCCTCACCTTTTAGGCATTCCCATAACCTTATGTTAGTGGATTATAATCCCTAGTAATCTAGTTAAATTTTAAATTAAAACATATAAATCTCCTCAACTTCAAAATTATAAAGCCCAATCATATGATAGATTGGAATGCTTACTAGGCTTCCTAGTATCATGAGCATTTCCTACTTATGTCATTTGGATTCGAAATATAAGTCTTCTCCTTGAACTTTCCCAAATGATTTACCAAATACAACAAATCCTTTGATAGTCTAAACTTGAAATATTTGGAGATGATAATTATCTACTTTAATCGAGAGTATTCTTAAGAAATTTTATTTCCTAAGATGTAATTAACTATGGAGGCTTACCTCCATAGGAATATAAGAACCTAGTTTAAAATAAACCATACTTTATTCATCAATGTAAAGTAGGGAAAAAATATCAGGTACATTCGAAGACCCATCATGCCTTAGGAGTCCTTATTACATGATTAGGTCCATTGTAGGGTGATGCCTCTATCTTTGAGATAGTATCATACCTCAATATTGTACGATCACCACAAAAGTACCCCTACGATCTGTCTTTGTCCCCCCGCACCCCCCCTCCCCATCCTCCCATACATCTAAAAATAAACACCATAAGGCTCCTCCATTGCCTCTCAACATCATCCTTTCTTTTTGGAGTTTAGAGATGTCAATCCTTAAGTAGGCAAGGGTTCTTAGACTAATAATGTTAACAGATACACCTAGGTCAACCAGAACTCTGGATAGCTTGTATCTGCCAACATCCATTGTAATGTAAACAAGCGGTTGAGCTCGGTTGTCCCTAAGAGTAAGTCTTCATTGGTGAATGTAACTAAATAAAAACCTAAACCTAAAAATAAAACATAAAAATAAATAAAAAATAAAACCTAAACCCTAAACTGGAAAAAAAACTAAACCTAAAATAAAAATAAAATAAACAAAATAAGATAAACTTAAACCTAAACTAAAATAAATAAACCTAAACCTAAACGTAAAATAAACTAAACCTAAATCCTAAACTAAATAAAATAAAATAAACTACAAATAAACCTAAACCTAAACAAAAAAAAACCTAAAATAAAAATAAAACCTAAAACCTAAACCAAAAATAATAAAATAAAACCTAAACTAAACTTAAAATTAAAAATAAAACCTAAACCAAAAAAATAAAATAAAATAAAACTAAACTGAAAATACATAAACTAAACCTAAACCTAAAAAAATAAACTAAAATAAAACCTAAACTAAAATAAATAAACATAAACTAAATAAACTAAACAAAATAAAATAAAAATAAAATAAATAAAATAAATAAATAAACTAAATAAACTTAAAATTCTGGTTTACTTAATTTTTTATAAAACCCTAAATAAAATCTTAATCCTAATCTAAATCCTACCAACCCTACCACACCCTACCACAACACTAAAAAAAGCTCTGGCTAAACTAAACCCTAAACCTGATCACTGAGCTACCCTATTACCCTAGCCTCCCAACCTACTCCTGGCCCTAAACTAAACTGAGCCTAAAAAGGCTTTAACCCTGAGCCCAACCAACCTCTGACTGGCCCTAAACCTAAAACAGGCTTAAATGGTTAGTGACCACACCTACCAGACTGAGCCGGACCCCAGGCCCTCTAAACCCAGGCCCTGGCTGACCTAACTCTATGGGCCCACCCTAAAATCTAAACTCCACTAGGCTGAGCCACTAAATCTTCTAAACTCTGACCACAACCCCATAAATCCTATCCCTGGGCCACTCTAAACCTAAACTTAAACCTAAACTAAACCTAAAGATAAATAATAAACTGAGCTAATAAGATAAAATAAATAAACTAAACCTAACTTAAGATAAATTAACTAAAATAAATAAAATAAATAAATAAATAAATGATAAACCTAAATACATAAAAACTAAAATAAATAAAATAAAATAAAAATAAAATAAAATAAAATAAAAACTAAATAAAACCTAAACTAAAAATAACTATAAATAAATATAAAATAAATAAAAAATAAAACTAAAACCTAAAAAAAAAAAAGATCTAAAAAAAAATAAATAAATAAAATAAAATAAACTAAACCTAAACTAAAATAAAATAAACTAAAATAAAGAAACCAAAACCTAAACATAAAATAAACCAAATCTAAACCTAAAACTAAAATAATAAAATGTAAAATAAACTAAAAAAATAAAATAAAACCAAACCAAAACCTAAAATAAAAATAAAACTTATACCTAAAAAATAAAATAAGAATAAAACTCAACTAAAAAAATAAACCTAAACCTCAAAATTAAAATAAATAAACTAAATTAATTAAAAATAAAAATAAAAAATAAAGTAAACTAAAATAATTGAAAAAAATTAAATATACTAAATCAACCTAAACCAATTGTTTTACTTAATTAAAAAAAAAAACCACACCTAAACCTAACCCTACCAAACCCTACCCCAAACCACAAAACACTAAAATACAAAAAACTAAACCCTAAAGCATAAACCCAGGCATAATAAAGATAAACCCTAAACTTTTTAAAACCCAAACACACTAACCCTAAATCATAAACCCTAAACCCTAAAAATTTAAACCCTAAAGCTAAACACTAAATCCTAAATCCACAAACCCTGATCATAACCACAAACCCTAAACTACTAAAAACTAAGACTAAGCTGAACAATAAAACCTAAAAATAAAAGAAATAAAAAAAACTTAAACCTAAATTAAATAAAAAATAAAATAAAATAAAAACCTAAATAAAAACCTAAACCTAAACCTAAAAATAAAATAAAATAAAATAATAAATAAAAACCTAAACTAAACTAAACAATATAATAAACCTAAGAATAATAAACTTAAATAAAATAAAAATTATGTGTAAAATCAAAATAAAATAAACCTAAAAAATAAAATAAAAACTAAAAAAAAACCTAAACCTAAAAAATAAACCTAAAAATAACTAAAAAATAAAATCTAAACCCTAAACTAAAAAAAAAACATAAACCTAAAATAAAAATAAAATGAAAAAAAAAAAACCTAAAACTAAACTAAAAATAAACTAAACTAAATTAAATAAAACCTAAAAAAATAAACTAAACTTAAACCTAAACATAAAAGTAAATAAAAATAAAAAAAAAAAAGTCAAAACCTAAACTAAAAAATAAAACCTAAAAATAAACCTAAAATAAAATCATAAAACCTAAACCTAAACCTAAAAATAAAAATAAAACCTCAATCGAAAAAATAAAATAAAAATAAAACTTAATTAAAAATAAACTTAAACCTAAACATAAACCTAAAAAATAAACTAAAATAAAAAAAAACCTAAACTAAAATAAATAAACATAAAATAAATAAACTAAACTATAAAAAATAAGAAATAAACCTAAATAAAATAAAGAAGAGTAAACTAAAAAACTAGATATCTTAAATAAACTAAACCCACAGTTTGATTAAAAAAAAAAAACCAAATAAAATAAAATAAAACCCTAAACCCTGAGCCAAACCCTACAACCCTAAAATACCACAAAACTCTAAAGGCCTTGGGCCCAAATCCTGGGCCCAGGCCACAAACCTGGGCCTTCCACAGATCTGATTCCACTAAACTGATCTGAAAACAGCTCACTCCACTGACTCCACTCCACTAAACCTCCACTCCACTGGGCATGGGCCTAAACTCCTGAGTAAACCACTGACCTCTCTGATACAACTGAGCTCACTGGGCCCAGAAACTCACGACCACTCCTCCTGGGCCTAAACCCTCCTAAATACCCTGGCCCTGACCTGATCTCAAATCCTGGGCCACAGGCCACAGGCCCTCTGAGCCCACAACCCAGGCAAGCTGATGCTGGGCCTGACGTTGGGCCTAACCCTGATACTGGCCAAACTATAAACTTAACCCTACCCACCACAAGATGTCCCAGATCCAAAAGATACTGACCCTGCTAAAATGAAAATCCTAAACTAAAACCTAAACTTAAAAATAAATAAATATATAATAAATAAAAACCTAAATTAAACAAAAATATAAAATAAACCAAAGGGTAAAAAGACTAAATAAAATAAAAACTAAATGTAAAATAAAAATAAAATAAACCTAAAATAAAATAAAATAAAAACTAAATAAAAACCAAAACAAAAAAAATAAATTTAAAAAAAACAAAATAAAATAAACTGAAACCTAAACTAAAATAAATTAAAGTAAAATAAATAGAACCTAAACCTAAACCTAAAATAAACTAAATCTAAACCTAAACTAAATATAAAAAAATAAACTAAAAATAAACCAAAACTTAAATTAAAAAATAAACCTAAACTTAAACTAAAAAAATAAAACCTAAAATAAAGGCTAAAACCTAAACATAAAAAAAAAATTAAATAAAAGTGTGAACCTAAAATAAAAAAATAAAAAAATAAAATAAAATAAAACTAAAAATAAACCTAAACCTAAAAAAGAAACTAAAATAAAATCCCTAAACTAAAAATAAATAAATTAAACTAGATAAAAATAAATAATAAACCTAAATAAAAATAAAATAAAACTAAAATAAATAAAAAATAAACTAGATAAACTAAATAAATCTATACCCACCAATTTACTTAATTAAAAAGAAAAACTTAAACCCTAAACCAAACCCTACAATAAACCCTAAACAAAACCCTAAACCTAACCCAAACCTAAACACCCAAACCCTAAACCCTAAACCCTAAACTCTAAAAGCACCCTAAAACTTAAACCCTAAACCCTAAACCCTAAAACCTTAACCCTTGACCCTAATCCATAAACCTAAACCTAAAGTAACTACATAAATTAAAAAATGAACCTAAACCTTAAAAAATAAATAAACCTAAACAAAAACCTAAACCCTAAGAATGGGATGAACCTTGAAAGTAGGAATATCACCGTCAACCACACTCAGTCTAGATTTGGTGGTGGAGGCGAAGGAGGAGGCGGCGGTTACTGCAATGGTGGTGGGGAGATCTAGAGGTGATGGTGGATATGGAGCTGGTGGTCAGAGTAGTGGTGGTTATGGAGGCGGGAGGAGCGACGTAGGTTACAACCGTGGTGATGGAGGAGGAAGAGATTAGGATATGATGGTGGATCCCGCAACTTGATAGGCCGAGGTGGTTCTGATGGGAACTGGAAAAATTGAAGAATGGCTGATCCGATCAGCTGCTTATGGAACTATGTCTTTACAGTAGAGATAGTTCTAGTTATATAGGGTTTTTGATTTGCTCTATGCGTGCTCCAGGCTTTCATTGATTCATAATTATCTTAATTTCTATTTAATTTTTGATTTTCAACACTATTTTATCTATGTTGTCACTTGTGTCTTAGAAAACTTAGTGTGTTACTTGGTTGATGAAATCAAAAAGAAGAAATATTGAATCTAAATTTGTTCTCTATTAAAAAAAACCAAAACCAAAAACCCTAAACTAAAATCTAAACCCTAAACCTAAAACATAAACCCTAAACCCTAAACTCTAAACTATAAAAACCATAAACCCTAAATCCTTAACCCTAAAACCCTAAACCCTAAACCCTAAACCCTTAAACCTAAACCCTTAATCCTAAACCCTAAACCTTAAACCATAAATATTAAAGCATACACCTTAAAAAACCCTAAACCCTAAACTCTAAACCCTAACCATAAACCTCAAACCCTAAAAGAATAAACCCTAAAACCTTAAACCTAAACATAAAGTAAATAAATAAATAAACCTAATCTCTAAAACCTAATAACCATAAACCTAAACCTAAACCCTAAGAGGGGTAACCTTGATGGCGTGAACATCACCATCAACCGTGCCTGGCCTAGATCTGGATTTGGAGGAAAAGGCGGAGGCGGCGGTTATCACAGTGGTGGTGGGGGATCTAGAATTGTTGGTGGATATGGAGGTGGTGGTCAGAGCAGTGGTGGTTATGGAGGTGGGAGGAGCGATGAAGGTTTTAGCTAAGGTAGTGGTGGAGGGTGAGATCAGAAATATGATGGTGGATCCCACTACACAAGAGGCCAGGGTGGTCCTAATGGGAACTAGAGAAACTGAAGAATGACTGATTTGATCTACTTTTGGAACTGTATCTTTACAGTAGAGTTAGTTCTATTTATCTAGGGTTTTTGATTTTCTCTATGCATGCCCATTTTTTATCTATGTTGTCACTCGTGTCTTAGAAAACTTGGTCTGTTACTTGGTTGAAGAAATTGAAAAAATGAAATGTTGAATTTGAATTTGTTCTCTATTAAAAAAACCATAAACCCTAAACTCTAAACTAAAAATTGAACCCTAAATAAAAAACCTAAACCCTAAACCCTAAACTCTAAACCCTAAAAACCCTAAACCCTAGAACTTTAAACTCTAAACCCAACACCCAAATTCCTAAACCCTAAACCCTCAACCCTAAATCCTAAACCTAAAACCTTAAACCCTAAACTAACCCTAAACCCTAAAAAGCAAAAAACCTAAACCTAAACTAAATAAAACTGAAAAATAAAATAAATCAAAAAACCAAAACCAAAATAAAATAAAAACATAAGCTAAATCCTAAACCTAAAAGTAAACCTAAGTTTAAACCTAAAAATAAAATAAAATAAATAAACCCTAACCTAAAATAAAATAAATAAACCCTAAACTAAACTAAAAAATAAAAACATAAATAAAATAAAATAAAACCTAAAATAAAATAACAATTAAACCTAAAAAAAATAAAATAAAAACCTAATCCTAAATAATAAATTAAAAATTAAAACCTAAAAATAAATAAAAAATAAAGCCTAAACCCTAAACTAAAAATAAAAACCTAAAATAAAAATAAAACAAACCTAAACCTAAACTAAAATAAATAAACCCTAAACCTAGACCCAAAATAAACTAATACTAAACCTAAACCTAATCAAAATAAACCTAAACCTAAACTAAAAAATATAGCCTAAAAATAAACTTAAAATAAAAACCTAAATCCTAAACAAAAAAAATAAAATAAAAACCTAAACCTAAGCCTAAACTTAAACATAAACCTAAAATGTAAAATAAAAATAAAACTAAACCAACAAAATAAACCAAAACTAAAAGCTAAACTAAAATAAATAAACCTAAAATCATTAAACTAAACTAAATAAAAATAAAAATAAACCTAAATAAAAATAAATAATAAAATAAACTAAAATAAATAAATAAAATAAACTAAATAAACTAAATAAACCTAATCCTACTAATTTACTTAACTTAAAAAAATTAAAAATAAAAGAAATAAAAAAATAAGAAAAAACTCTAACCCTAAAGCCTAAACCCTAAAACAAACCCTAAACCCTAAACCGTAAACCTTAAACCTACAACCTTAAATCGTAAACCCTAAACCATAATACCCTAAACCCTAAACCTTAAACTCTAAACCTAAACCCTAAACCCTATACCCTAAAACCTACAACCTAAAACCCTAAACCCTAAACCCTAAGCTTTAAAAACATAAAAACTTGAAAACCTAAACCTAAGTTAAATAAAATGTAAAAATAAAATAAATAAATAAAACCTAAACCTCAATAAAATAAATAAAAAATAGCATAAAACTTAAACTAAAACCTAAGCCTTAACCTAAACCTAAACCAAAACATAAAATAAAATATAAAATAACTAAACTAAAATAAATTAAATTAAAACCTAAACTAAACTAATAAAGAAAATAAACCTAAAAATAAAAAGCCTAAATAAAATAAAAACTAAACGTAAAATGAAAAAAAACTAAAATAAAAGAAAATTAAAACAAAATAAAAAACTAAACCTTAAAAATAAACTTAAAAAACACCTAAAAATAAATACAAAAAAATACTTAAACCCTATACTAAAAAAATTCTAAACCTAAACCTAAACCTAAATTAAAATAAACAAAACTAAAATAAATAAAACATAATCTTAAACTTAAACCCTAAAAT
Organism: Cymbidium sinense; assembly: GCA_021442155.1. Lineage (NCBI taxonomy): Eukaryota > Viridiplantae > Streptophyta > Magnoliopsida > Asparagales > Orchidaceae > Cymbidium > Cymbidium sinense. The sequence goes on from CM038222.1 coordinate 22,076,209, forward strand.
AAATAAAATAAAATAAACTAAAAATAAACCTAAACATAAACTAAAATGTAAAACCTAAAAATAAACCTAAAATAAAAGCATAAAATCTAAACCTGAAAGAATAAAATATAAACCTACACCTAAACCTAAAAATAAAAAAAAAACCTAAATCTAAAAAGTAAAATAAAAATAAAATTAAACTAAGAAATAAACATAAATCTAAACCTAAAAATAAACTAAATTAAAAAGCCTAAACAAAAATAAATAACCTAAAATAAGTAAAATAGATGAAATAAAATTTTTAAAAAAAGACCTAAATAAAAATAAAAAATTAAATAAACTAAAATAAATAAAAGATAAATAAAATAAACCTAAACCTATTGGTTTACTTAATTTAAAAAAAAACCTTAAACACTAAACCCCAAATCCTAAACCCTAAACCCTAAACCATAAACTCTAAAACTAACCTAAACCCTAAACCCTAAACCATAAACTCCAAAACTAACCTTAAACCCTAAACTCAAAACCTATAACTCTGAACCCTAAACTCAAAACCCTAAACCCTAAACCCTAAACCCTAAAGCCTATACCCTAAACTAACCCTAAATAGTAAACCAAAAACCCCAAACCCTAAACCCTAAACCCTAACCCTAACCCACCCAAACCCTAAACTAAACTCAAAAACCACCACCCTAAACTCTAAACTAACTAACCCCACCTAAACTTCCTTAAACCCTAAATGCTAAACCATATAACCTTAACCGCATGCCTACACTAAATCCTAAAATAATAACCCTAAATGCTAAACCCAAAACCCTAAACCCGAACCCTAAACCCTCCTAAACCCTAAAACCCTAAACCCTAAACCTTAAAAAAATAAATAATTAAAAAAACCTAAACCTAAATAAAAGAATAAAGTAAAATAAAGTAGAAAGCTAAACTAAAACCTAAACCTAAACCTAAACCTTAAAATTAAAGAAAATAAAAAAGTAAAAATAAAATAAAATAAATAAAAACCTAAACTAAAATAAATAATAAAATAAACCTTAGAATAAAAAACCTAAATAAAATAAAACCTAAACGTAAAATAAAAATAAAATAAACCTAAAATAAAATAGTAAAAGAACTAAATAAAAATCTAAACTTATAAAATAAACCTAAAAATAAATAAAAAATAAAACCTAAACCTAAAATAAATATAAAATAAATAAAATAAAATAATCCAAAACATAAAATAATATAAACTAAACAAAAATAAATAAAACCTAAACCTAAAATAAATTAAACCTAAAACTAAACCTAAACTAAATAAAATAAAGTAAACTAAAAATAAATCAAAACCTAAACTAAAAATTAAAACTTAAAAATAATTCTATAATAAAAACCTAAAACCTAAACCTAAAAAAAATAAAATAAAAACCTAAACCTAAACCTAAAAATTTAAAATAAAACCTAAACTTAAAAAATAAAATAAAAATAAAACAAAACTAAAAAATTAACCTAAACCTAAAAAGTATACTAAAATAAAAATCTTAAAATAAATATACTAAACTAAATAAAAATAAAAAATAAACCTAAATATAAATAAAAAGTAAAGTAAACTAACATAAAAAAATAAATTTAATATACTAAATAAAGATAAACCTACTAGTTTATTTAATTTTAAAAAAAAACCTTAAACTTTAAATCCTAAATCCTAAACCCTAAACCCTATACCCTAAACCTACAACCCTAAACCCTAAACACTAAACCCTAAACCCTGACCCTAAATCCTAAGCCCTAAACCTCAAACCCTCAACCTAAACCTAAAGAAAAAAATTAATTAAAAAATAAACCTAAACTTTAAAACCTAATCAACCTAACCTAAACCTAAACTTTAAGAATGCGCAGAACCTTGATAGCAGGAACATCACCATCATCCAGGTTCAGTCTAGATCTTGCGGTGGAGGCAAAGGCGGAGGCGGTGGTTACCGCAGTGGTGGTGGGGGATCTGAAGGTGCTGGTGGATATGGAGGTGGTAGTCGGAGCAGTGGTGGTTATGAAGGCAGGAGGAGCGACAGAGGTTACAACCGTGGAGGTGGTGGAGTGAGAGATCTGGGATATGATGGTGGATCCTGCTACTCGAGAGGCCAGAATGGTTTTGATGGGAACTAGAGAAATTGAAGAATGGCTGATCCGATCTACTGCATATTAAATTGTGTCTTTATAATAGAGACGATTCTAATTATTTAGGGTTTTTTATTTGCTCTATGGTGCTCATTTTTGGTCCATGTCATCACTTGTGTCTTAAAAAACTTGGTGTGTTACTTGGTTGATGAAATAAAAAAAGTGAAATGTTGAATATGAATTTGTTCTCTATTAAAAAAAAGAAACCACTAAGCCCTAAATGCTAAAAACTCTAAACCATAAACCTTAAACCCTAAACCCTAAACCCTAAACCTAAAACCTAAACCCAAAATTCTAAACCCTAAACACCAAACACTAAACCCTAAACCCCAAACCCTAAAGTAACCTTAAACCTTAAAAAGCTAAAAACTTAAACTTAAACTAAATAAAACCTAAAAAAATTAAAAAAAAAAAACATAAACCAAAATAAAAAGTAAAAATAATAAAATAAAAAGATAAACAAAATCTAAACCTAAACTTAAACGTAAACCTAAAAAGAAATTAAAATATGAAATGAAAAAACTAAAATAAAAAAATAAATAAAAACCTAAATAAAAGTAAAAAAATTTAAATAAAATAAAAACTAAACCTAACAAAAATTAAATAAACCTAAAACAAAATGAAATAAAAACTAAATAAAAACCTAAACTTAAGAAATAAAACCAAAAATAGAACATAAAAATAAATAAATAATAAAACATAAACCTAAACTAAAAGAAATATGCGAAACCTAAAATAAAAATAAAATAAAGCTAAACCTAAAATAAAATAAACTAAACTAAAATAAATAAAACCTGAACCTAAACCTAAAATTAACTAAACCTAAACCTAAACCTAAACTAAAAAATAAAACCTCAAAATAGACTTAAAATAAAAATCTAAAACCTAAACCTAAAAAAATAAAATAAAAACTTGAACAAAACCTAAAAATAAAAAATAAAACCTAAACCTAAAAAATAAAATAAAAATAAAGCTAAACTAAAAAATAAACCTAAACCTAATCCTAAACCTAAAAAAACTAAAATAAAAAATCCTAAACTAATCTAAATAAACATAAAATAAATAAACTAAACTAAATAAAAATAAAAATAAACATAAATAAAAAAATACACTAAATAAACTAAACAAACATAAACCTACCAATTTACTTAATTTAAAAAAAATTAAAAAATAAAAAATAAAATAAATCCTAACCCTTAGCCCTAAACTAAAACACCACTAAACCCACACCCTAAACTCTCCATCCCTAAACCTCTAAACTCTAAACTTACACCCTAAACCCTAAACCAAACACACCCTGCCAACCTAAACCCCTAAACTCTAATACCAAAGATAAATAAAACCTAAACCTAAAATATATGAAATCTAAACCCTAAACTAAATAAAATAAAATAAATTAAAATAAACCTAAACCTAAACTAAATAAAACCAAAAATTAACCTAAAATAAAATCCTAAACCTAAACCTAAGAAAATAAAATAAAACCTAAACATCCTAAAAAATAAATAAACCTAAACCTAAAAATAAAATAAAATTAAACTAAAAAATAAATATAAACCTAAACCTAAACCTAATAAATTAAAATAACTAAATAAAATAAATGATAAAAAATAAACCTAAATAAAAACTAAAATAAATAAAACAAACTAAATAAACTGAGCTGGTTTGCTTTTTTAAAACAAACCACCCAAAACACTACATTAAACCCTAAATTCTACATCCTAAACCCTAAACCCAAACCACCCTAAAACTAACCTCTCTAACCTGACCCTCCTAAACCCTCGTGACAAAATCCCAAAACCCAAACCCTAAATCAAACTAAACCCAGGCCCTAAACTCCTCAGACCCTAAACCCTGACCCAACCCCACCCTAAACCCTAAACCCCTGACCCTAAACCTAAACCCTCACTAACCTAAAACCCCAAAACTAAATAAACCTAAAATATAATAAATAAAAATACCTAAACCTAAATAAAATAAAATAAAATAAAAACCTAAACTTAATCGTAAACTTAAACCTAAAAATAAAATAAAAATAAAAACTAAACTAAAACAAAATAAATAAAAACCTAAACTAAATTAAAATATATATTAAACCAAAAAAAACTAAAACAAAATAAAACAAAACAGAAAATGAAATTATAATAAACAAAAAATAAAATAAAATGAAGATTAAATAGAAACCTAAACCAAAAAATAAAACTAAAACATAGCCTAAAAAAAAAAAAAATAAAACCTAAACCATAAACTAAACAAAAAAACCTGAACCTAAAATAAACAAAATAAAATAAACCTTAACCTAAAGTAAAAAAAAACTAAATTAAAATAAATAAAACTTAAACCTAAACCTAAATTAAACTAAACCTAAACCCAAAACTAAATAAAATAAAATAAACTAAAAATAATCCTATACCTAGACTAAAAAATAAAACCTAAAAATAAACCATAAAAAAAATGTAAAACCAAAACCTAAAAAAATAAAATAAAAATCTAAACCTAAACTTAAAAAAAAAACTAAATTAAAAACCTAAATTAAAATAACTTAATAAATAAATAAACTAAATAAAACAAAATAAATATAAATATAAATATAAATACTAAATAAACCAAGACCTATATATCTGGTTTGCTTAATGTTTTAAAATCCTAAATCCTCCAAACTCCCTGGGCCCTCTAAACCCTCCTACCCTGAACCCACAGGCCTGGGCAAACTCCTGACCCACTCCACTGGGCCAAACCCATCACCTAAACCTGGGCTTGTAAACTGGGCCCAACCACTACCCTAAACTGACCTCTGAACTGGGCCCAGGCTCAAACTGACCTGGGCCAGGCCAATACTGAGCTGACCCTAACCTGAGCCTGAATACTGGACTGAGCCACTGACCTACTGAGTGGGAGCTGAACCCTAAACCCAAAGGCCCTGGCCTTAAACCTTACTGACCTCTAAAATCATAACTGACCTGAGCCAAAACTAAACCCTAAACTGCCCTAACTAAACCAAAACCCTAAACCTTGGTAAAACTAAAACCAAGAAAATACTTAAACCTCAACCTAAACCCTAAACCAAAAGGCAAAACTAAATGAGAAACCAAAACCTATAAATAAATGACTAAACTTAAAATAAAACCTAAAATAAACACAATAAAACATTAAACCCTTCTGCCTAAACTAAACTAAATAACCTAAAACTAAATAAAAAATAAAAATAAAAAAATAAACCTAAAAATAAAATAAAATAAATAAAATAAAATAAAATAAAAAAATAAAATAAAAAACCTAAATAAATAAAAATAAAAATAAAAAAATATAAAATAAATAATAAAATAAATAAAATAAATAAAACCTAAAATAAAATAAAAATAAAAAAATAAACTAAAATAAATAAACCTAAATAAATAAAATAAATAAAATAAATAAAATAAAAAAAATAAAAATAAACTAAATAAATAAAAAATAATACTAAATAAATAAAACCTAAACTGCATAAATAAAAAAAAAAAATAAAATAATAATAAACCTAATTAAAAACTAAAAACCCAAAATAACCAAAATAAACTAAAATACTTAAAAAAACCTAAGACCTAAATAATAAACCTAAAATAAATATAAATTAAAAACCTAAAAAAATATAAAATAATAATAACTAAAACTAAAACCTAAACTGACATAAAACCAAACCTAAAAAGAAAATAATAAAAAATAAAATAAATAAAATAAATAATAAAAAATAAAAGAAAAAACCAAAAAATTAAAAAACCTAAATAAAATAAATAAAATATAAAATAAAATAAAATAAAATAAAATAAAATAAATAAACCTAAACCTAAATAAACATAAAAAATAAAACCTAAAATAATTAAAAAGAAATAAAACTAAACCTAGACTAAAATAAACCTAACCTAAAACATATAAAATACTTAAACCTACTAAATAAACTAAAAAAAAAATAATAAACCTAACCCTACCTAAAACTAAACTAGGCCAAAACTAAATAAAATAAATAAAATAAACTTACTGAGCTAAAAATAAAACCAAAATAAACCTAAATAAAATGTAAACCTAAAAAAAATAAAATAAATAAAACTAAAATAAAATAAAAAAAAATAAAAATAAAATATAATAAACCAATAAATATAAAATAACCAAAATACCTAAAATAAATAAAATAAACTAAATGGATAAACCTAATTAAATAAAAGAAAATAAAATAAAAATAAATAAAAATAAAAAAAAACCATGGTTTGCTTAAAAAAAACCTAAACCAAAAACTCTAAAATAAATAACCTAAATGAGCCACAAATAAAACCACTACTAAACCTACCTACTACACTAATAAACTAACCCTGAACCACAAACCCTAAACCAAAAACTAACTAAACATAACTAAACTAACCAAAAAAAAAATAAACTAAAATAAATCAACCTAAAAAACTAAACTAAAATAATAAAATAAACCTAAAATAAAATAAATAAAATAAATAAAAAATAAAATAAATATAAACATGTTGCTTAATTTAAAAATAAATAAACCATGAAAACCTAAAAAATACTACCATCAGCCTAAAAATAAAACTAAACTAAAAATGACCCTGCTAACCTAAATAAAATAAATAATAAATAAATAATAAAACTCTAAACCAAACAAACCCACTGAACCACAAACTGAGCCTAAACCCTAAAACCCAAACTAAAAACCCTAAAAAAACCCATATTAAACCTAAATCTTAAAACCCCACAAAAAACCCTAAAAAACCTAAAAGCAAAATCTTAAACTAAACTAAAATAAAACCTAAAAAAATAAAATAAAATAAAAAACCACAAACTAAAATAAAATAAATAAAATAAAATAAAATAGAAACTAAATAAAACCAAACTAAAATTTAAAGTAACTACATAAATTAAAAATAAACTTAGCATAAACCCTAAAATGGGTAAAGCTTGAAAACATCATAATCTAGGCTATTTAGATCTGGCGAAACAACGGTTATCCCACTGCTTGTGGGTGATCTGGAGGTGCTAGTGGATATAGAGGTGGTGGTTGGAGCAGTGTTGGTTATAGATGTGAGAGGAGCGATCAAGGTTGGTAGTGGTGGTGGCAAGGAGATCGAGACATGATGGTGGATCCCATAAGGTAGGTGGTTTGATAAGAAAGCGAAGAATGCCCGTCGATTTCGCATATGGAATTGTGTCTTTACAATTGAGAAGGTTCTAGTTATGTACTAGTTTTTGATTTGGTCTACGCATGCTCATTTTTTATCTATGTTGTCATTTGTGTCTTAGAAAACTTGGTTTATTACTTAGTTGATGAAATCAAAAAGGTGAATGTTGAATCTTAATTTTTTCTCTGTAAAAAAAAAACCAAAATCCCAAACCCCAAACTAAAACATAAACCCAAGACATAAAACCTAAACTAAACCTAAACCACAACCACAAAAACCCAAACCAAAACCTAAAATCTAAACCAACCCAAACCCTACCCAACTACTAACCTCCACTAAACCCTAACTAAACCCCAAACCTCACTCCTAGGCCTACCCTGGGCCCTGGGCCCCTGCCTCCACTATCATATGCTCAGTGACCACTACCACTCACTGAGGCTATAAAATCTGAAACTAACTATAACCTATAAAATATTAAACTTACCAGATTAATGATAATAAAATAAAATACTGAACTAATTTAAGCTAATAATCTGTAAAATAAGATAAAATAAACTAGTAAAAGATAAATAAATAAAAAAACTAAACTAAAATAAAACTTAAATAAAATAAAACTAAACTAAAATAAAAATAATACCTAATAAAAACTAAATAAAACAAACCTAAATACCTAATAAAAAAATAAATAAATATAAATCTAAACCCTAAACCAAAACCTAAATAAAATCAAAATATAAATAAACCTAAACTAAAAATAATAAACTAAGATAAATAAAACCTAAACCTAAATAAACTAAACTAAATACCCTAAAATAAAATAAAATAAAGTAAATAAAACCTAAAATAATCATAATAAAACCAAAAAAATTAAAACCTAAACCTAAATAAAATAAAAAAAATAAAACATAAACCTAAAATATATAAAATAAAACTAAACTAAATTAAACCTAATAAATAAATTAAACTATATAAAAATAAACTAAAATAAATAATATAAAATAAAATAAAATATAAACTAAATAAAAAAATAAACTTAAATAAATAATTAAAATAAATAAAAAATAAACTTAACAAAATAAATAAACCTAAACCTACTAGTTTACTTAATTTAAAAATAATGAAAAACTAAAAAAACAAAAAATATTTTAAAAAAACATAAGATTAAACTTTAAAACCATAAAATAGTAAACCTAAAATCTAAACAATAAATAAAAAAAGGTTAAAAATTAAACCTAAACCACAAATACAAACCACCAAACCCTAAATTACAACTAAAATAACAAACTAAATTATAAACCTAAAACCTAAAAAACTAAACTAAATAACCTAAAATAAAATAAATAAAAGGATAAATCTACTAAATAAAAAATAATTAATAAAATCTAACCTAAAACTAAACTAAACTAAATGTAAAAAAAAACAAAACAAAACTAAATAATAAAATAAACCTAAACTAAACTAAAAATAAAATAAAAAAAAGACCTAAATAAAATAAAACTATATTATAAAAAAAATAAATAAAATAAAAAACCTAACTAAATAAAAAAATAAAACTAAGAAAAAATAAAATAAACTAAATAATAAAATTAAACTAAAATAAACAAAATAAAATAAACTAAACTAAAAAAATAAATAAAAACTAAAATAAAAAAATAAACCTAAAATAAAAATAAATAAAACCTAAACCTAAATTAAATAAATAAAATTTAAAACCTAAAATAAAATTAAAACCTAAACCTAAAATAAAAAACCAAAACCTAAAATTAAAACTAAAACCTATTAAATAAAATATCATACAAATAATGAACCTAAATAAACCTAAACCTAAACCTAAAATAAACAAAATAAAACTAAACTAAAATAAAATAAACCTAAAATAAGTAAACTAAACTAAATAAAATAAACCTAAATAAAAATATAATATAATAAAATAAATAATATAAACTAAATAAACTAAACCTACATGTTTAATAAATTTTAAAAAACCTAAACCCCTAAACCTAAAAAACCTAAATCCAAATGCCAAACCTACTATGGTGGTGGGGATTTGGGTATAATAGGTGGTGGTCAGAGTAGTGGTGGTTATAGAGGCAGGAGAAGAGATGGAGGTTACAGACATGGTAGCGGCAGAGGGAGAAATAGGGGATATGATGGTGGATTCTGATTCTCGAGAAGCAAGGATGGTTTTGATGAGAACTAGAGAAATTAAAGAATGGCTAATCTGAGTTTCTGCTTATGGAACTATGTCTATATAGTAGACAATATTCTAGTTATCTAGAGAATTTGATTTTCCTTATGCTTGCTCATTTTTTATCTATGTCATCTCTTATGTCTTAAAAATCTTAGTGTGTTATTTGGTTGATGAAATCAGAAAGAAGAAATGTTGAATCTGAATTTTTTCCTTGTTTAAAAAAAACCAAAAACCCTAAACCCTAAAATAAAACACAACCCTAAACACCATAAACAAACCCAAGCCACAAACCTAAACCCTAAATAAACTCTAAACCACAAACCTAAAACCAAATCCTGGACCTAAACTCTAAAACCTAAAACCTAAACCCTAAAATACAAAAAACTAAACCCCCAAACTACTAACCTAAAATAACCCTATCATAAATACCAAAAGCAAAACCTAAACCTAAACTAAATAAACTAAAATAAAATAAATAAAACCTAAACCTAAATAAAATCAACTTGACTAAATAAAACTAAAATAAATAAAACCTAAATAAACTAAACTAAACCTAAAATAATTAAAAAATAACTAAAATAAAAAAACCTAAACTAAAATAAAACCTAAAATACTAAAATAAAATCTAAAACCTATAAACCTAAAATAAAAATAAAACAAAACCAACCTAAAAAAATAAAATAAAAAATTCAACTAAAAAATAAATATAAACATAAACCTAAAAAATAAACTAAAAAAAATACTATACTAAAATAAATAAACCAAAATAAATAAACTAAATTAAATAAAATTAAAACATAATCCTAAATATATAAAATAAAATAAATAAAATTTAGACTAAATAAACTAAATAAACCAAAACCTACAGGTTCGATATGAAAAATTTTAAAAGTTTTAGTAGAAAATTAATTTTTGATTTTATAATGACAAGATACAATTCTTAATGCAAAGAAAAAAGAAAGAAGTAAAGAGAGACAATACAATAATAATTTTTTATGTGGTTCACAAACACCAAACCGCCCTACGTCCATGCCTAGCCACCCCTCGCTAGGAATCCACTAAATGCAAAATAGCTTACAAATAGTACCTCCTTTCCTATAATGTGTACAGCCCCTACAATAATATGTACTCTCCTACAAAGGGGAGAGTACAACCCAAATATAAATTTTACAATATGAAAAGAAATATACAAAATAATAAATTTTGATAAAATAAATCTCTCACAAATATACGAAGCTATCTAATTCAAAAAGTGATCTCACAACTTATAAATGATCACTTTATAACTTAAAATATTGGCAAGATAAAATGCTCACTTAATATTGATAAATAATAAAATAAATATCTTAAAGTGATCTTACTAAGATGTTTATGTTATTACAATTTGTAGACTAATATAAAAATGATTTCAAAATAAATTCACAATATTCTTTTGCACAATAAAATAAATTTCAGCAAAAAATAATTTATTTTATTTTAAATGAAAAGATGCTTTCAATTAATGCAAATGATCACAAAATACTTAAATAAAATTAGTATATGATAGATCTAAGTAGCTAGTAAGCTTTAATTAAAAAAGAGAGATCTAGCAAATATGAAAATATTTTTAGCACAATAAATTAATTTAAAATGGTTAAAATATACTTCTAAAATAGATCTAAGAATAAATGATCTTTCAAATAAGACTAATGAAGAAATATTTCAAGAAACCAAAAGATAAAAATTTCAACAAGTTGAAATAAATCCTACAAACTATCACAAGAGTTTTTCACAAAAAAAAATGATTGAAAAAACTTTGATGTGAAAAACTTTGACTTTGATGTCCAAAGACTAATCCACCAAAAAGTATAAATTGGAAAGAATAAATTGATGGTGAAAATAGTATGAACAACTAAAAATGGATTAAGATCAAGAAAACAAACTCAAGTAATTTGAGAAAGCTTGCTTAGTTGAAGATGTTGAAGCTTCCAAACCAAAGATTTGATCTTGCAATATTTGGAGAACACTTGGAAGGAAAATCTAGGAAATTTTCTCTTAGATTTGTTGGAGGGGTTTTGAATTTGAACGAGGAATGCTTTCATGAAGAGAATGAGGGCTATTTATAAGCAAGAAGGTCATTTTGAATTATTTCAAAAAATATATTATTTTAACATCATTTTATCATATAATAATTTAATATTCAATAAAAATATAATTTATATTAAATAAATATTAAATTTAAATAGCCAAAATTTGGCTATTCACATGGGCAAGTCAAAAATAATCAAATATGGCACTTAGTATGTTCAAAGCATGTAGCATGCATTCATTATTAAAATTAGCTAATATTTGAAAAGTCATATTAAATTTAATATTAATCAAACGTGGGTCATGTAACCTATCAAATTAAAGGACAAAGTCCAAGGAATCCATTGGAGATGAAATCAGATATAAATTCTTTGATTATAAAATGACTTTGGCTAAAATACAAAATTCCACATATTTTTGTTAATTTTGAAATATGACATTTAAATATTATGATATAATTTATATATAATCATACATATGTTAGTTATCATATAACCTTAGAATTAAATTAAAATTTTTTAATTATATTAAATATATAAACTAATTACACTTAATAGTCATATTATCATTTATTATTTTGATAATTCAAAGCTATGTATGAAACATATAATTGAAGGTTAATTACATAGAGATTTATATAAATTAACCTCATTATCATTATTTAAAATAAATAAAAATAATATGTTAAGTTGTGAGCAAATTGATTCATGCCAATGAATTCATATGAATTTCTAAGATAGTTATAAATGCATATAACCTAAAATATTATATATTGAGCTTCACATTATCTATTTTGATCTATCTTTCATTCTTCTATTCTTGCAATTTCTCAAACATATTGTGAGATGTATTGGATATGTAATTAGCAATTAATATATCTAAAACACATAAAACATACATTACAACATCCAAGCATTCATTTGTTATCATCAAAATTGATCAGATTGAATATGAGGCTCATTAAGCCAACAAGAGGTGGCGATTATCAGAATGGCGGTGGGGGATCTGGAGGTGCTGGTGGATATGGAGGTGGTGGTTATGGAGGCAGGAGAAGCTGGAGGTTACAACCCTTGCTGTGGAGGGAGAGATTGGGGATATGATGGTGGATCTCGCTACTCGAGAGGCAAGGGTGGTTCTGATTGGAATTGGAGAAATCAAGAACTACGAACCGACATCGCTTATGGAATTGTTCTATAGAGAGGTTCTAGTTATCTAGGGTTTTCATTTGCTCTATGCGCGCTCATTTTTGATCTATGTCGTCACGTGTATCTTAGAAAACTTAGTGTGTTACTTAGTTGATGAAATCAAAAAGAAGAAATATTGAATCTTAATTTGTTCTCTATTAAAAAAAACCAAAAACCCTAAACCTGAGCCCTAGACGTAAAATCTAAACCCTAAACCCTAAGCCTTAAACCCTAAAAAGCCTAAACCTTAAAGGCTAAACCCTAAACCAACCCTAAACCCTAAAACCCTAAACCCTAAATGCTAAACCCCAAAACATAAACCCTAAACCCTAAACCTATAAAAACCCTAAACCCTAAACTAAACCCAAAATAAAAATAAAATAAACCTAAACCTAAACCTAAATCTAAACCTAAACCTAAAAGAAAATAAAAAAAAATAAAAGCTAAACTAAAATAAAAATAAAACATAAACTAAACTAAAAAAATAAAACTAAACCTAAAATAAAATTAAAATAATCCTAAATAAAATAAAATAAAACTAAATAAAACCTAAACCTAAAAAAGAAACCTAAAAATAAATAAAAAAATAAAACCTAAATCCTAAACTAAAAAAAACTAAACCTAAAATAAAAATAAAGTAAACCTAAACCTGAACTAAAATAAAGTAAACTAAAATAAATAAAACCCAAACCTAAACCTAAAATAAACTAAACCTAAACCTAAACATAAATCCTAAATAATTAAATAAACTAAAAATAAACCTAAACCAAACTAAAAAATAAAACCTAAAAATAAACCTAAAATAAAAACTGAAATCCTAAATCGAAAAAAAATAAAATAAAAACCTAAACCTAAACCTAGAAATAAAAAATAAAACCTAAACCTAAAAAATAAAATAAAAATAATACTACAAAAAAAATTAACTTAAACCTAAACCTAAACCTAAAAAATAAATTAAAATAAAAACCTATACTAAAATAAATAAACCTAAAATAAGCAAACCAAACTAAATAAAAAAAAAAAAAATAAACCTAAATAAAAATAAAAAAATTAAATAAACTATAATAAATAAAAACTAACTAAATAAACTAAATAAACCTAAACCTATCATTTTTAATTTTTTTTTAAAAAAATAAACTAAACCCTAAACCTAAACCCTAAAAAAACTTAAACTCAAACCCTAAACCCTAAAATAACTTAAACCTAAAATAAACCCTAAATGTTAAACCCTAAACCCTAAACCCTAAACACTAACACTAACCCTAAATCCTAAACCATAAACACCTAAACCATAAAACCCTAAACTAACCCTAATCCCTCAACCTTAAAGCTTAAAGCCCAAACCCTAAACCATAAACCTACCCTAAACCTAAGCTAACCCTAATCCCTAAACCCTAAACCCAAAACATTAAAAAGCCTAAACCCCAAACATTAAACCCAAAACCCTAACATAAAAACCTTAACCCTAAACCCTAAACCCTAAAACCCTAAACCCTAAATCTGAAACCATAAACACTAAACCTTAAAAACCTAAACACCTAAACGTAAACTAAATAATACGTAAAAATAAAATAATGAAAAAAACCTAAACCTAAATAAAATAAAATAAAATAAAATAAAAACCTAAACTAAAACCTAAACCTAAACCTAAAAATAAAATAAACTAAAATAGAATAAAGAAAACCTAAACTAAACTAAAAAAATAAAATAAACCTAAGAATAAAAACCTAAAAAATAAAAACTAAACGTAAAATAAAAATAAAATAAACCTAAAATAAAATAAAAATAAAATAAAAACCTAAACCAAAAAAATAAACCTAAAAATAAAACCTAGAAATAAATTAAAAATAAAACCTAAACCCTAACCTAAAAAAAACCTATACCTAAGATAAAAATAAAATAAACTTAAACCTAAGCCAAAATAAACTAAACTAAAATAAATAAAATGTAAACCAAAACCTAAAATAAATTAAACCTAAACTTAAACCTAAAATAAAAAAATTAAACCTAAAATAAAACTAAAATAAAACCTAAAACCTAAACCTATAAATAAATAAAAACCTAAACCTAAACCTAAAATAAAAGTAAAACCTAAACCTAAAAAAATAAAATAAAAATAAAACTCAACTAAAAAATAAACCTAAACCTAAACTTAAACCTAAAAAGTAAACTAAAATAAATAAAACTAAAATAAATAAACTAAATTAAATAAAAATAAAAAATAAACATAAATAAAAATAAAAATAAAATAAACTAAAATAAATAAAAAATAAACTAAATAAACTAAATAAGCCTAAACTGCTGGTTTGCTTTATTTAAAAAAAGATAACCCTAAACCATAAATCATAACCCCTAATTCCTAAACATACAACCCTAAACTAAAAACCCTAAACCCTAAACCCTAAAAAAGCCTAAACCCTAAACCCTAAACCCTAAACACTAAACCCTAACCCCCGCACCATAAACCCTAAACCTAAACATAAAGTAACTAAATAAATTAAAAAATAAACCTAAACTGTAAAACCTAATAAACTTAAAGCTTATGAATGAGTAGATCCTTGATGATGAACATCAGCCAACCAACTCACCTAGATCCTGGTGGAGTAAAGGCAGGCTTATCAGTGGTGGTGGGGGATATGGAAGTGATGGTGGATATGGAGGTGGTGGTCAGAGCAATGGTTGTTATGGAGGAGGGAGGAGCGATGGAGGTTACAACTATGGTGGTTACGGAGGGAGAGATCGGGGATATGATGGTGGATCCCGCCACTGAGTTCGGTGGTTCTGGGAACTAGAGAAACTAAAGAATGGTCGATCCGACCACGCTTATGGAATAGTGTCTTTACAAGGAGATGGTTCTAGTTATCTAAGGTTTTTGATTTTCTCTATGCATGCTCATTTTTTATCTATGTCGTCACTTGTGTCATAAAAAAGTTGGTGTGTTACTTGGTTGATGAAAATGAAAAGAATAAATGTAGAATCTTAATTTGTTCTTTATTAAGAGAAAAAAAACCAAAAAGCTTAAAACTTAAAATATAACCTGAACCCTATATGTGAAACCTAAATCATAAACCTCAGGCCTTAAACCCTAAAAACCTTAAACCCTAAACACTGAACCCTAAATCCTAAAACCCTAAACCATAAATGCTAAACCCTAAAGACTAAACCCTAAACCCTAAACCCTAAACCTTAAGTCCTAAACCCTAAACCCTAGACCTTAAACCCTAAACCCTAAATCCTAAACCCTAAACCCTAAACCCTAAACCTCAACTAACCCTAAACCCTAAAATGCTAAAAACTAAAACCTAAACTAAATAAAACCTAAAGAAAAATAAATAAATAAAACCTAAACCAAAACAAAATATAAAATATAATATAAAAAAAAAGATAAACTAAAACCTAAAACTAAACCTAAACCTAAAAAGAAAATAAAATAAAAATTAAATATTAAAGTAAAATAAAATAAATAAAAACCTAAGCTAAACTAAAAAAACCTAAATAAAATAAAACTAAAATAAAATGAGATAAAAACTAAATAAAAATCTAGACCTAAAAATAAAAATAAAAATTAAACCTAAAAATAAATCAAAAATAAAATCTAAACCCTAATCTAAAAATCAAAACCTAAGCCTAAAATAAAAATAAAATAAACCTCAAACATAACTTAAAATAAAATAAACTAAAATAAATAAAACCTAAACCTAAATCTAAAATAAAGTAAACTTAAATCTAAAGCTAAACCCTAAATAAAATAAAATAAACCAAACCTAAACCTAAGCTAAAAAATAAAACCTAAAAATTATCATAAAATAAAAACCTAAAACCTTTACCTAAAATTATAAAATAAAAACCTAAACCTAAACCTAAAAATAAAAAATAAAACCTAAACCTATTAAAATAAAATAAAAATAAAACATAACTAAAAAAGTAACCTAAATCAAAACCTAAACTTAAAAATTAACCTAAAATAAAAAACCTAAACTAAAATAAATAATCCTAAAATAAATAAACTAAACTAAACTAAATTAAAATAAAATAAAAAATAAATTGAAATAAATAAAAAATAAATTAAATAAACTAAGTAAACCTAAACCTACCAGTTTACTTAATTTAAAAAAAATAAAAAATAGAAATAAATTAAAAAAAGGTTAACCCTAAACCTAAAACCCTAAACCTACAACCCTAAACCCTAAACCCTAAACCCTAAACTCTAAACACAAAATCCTCAACCCTTAAACCATAAACCTTATACCATAAGCCTTAAACCTTAAACAATAAACCCTAAACCTTAATCTTAAAATAAACCCTAAAACCAAAACCTTAAACCCTAACCCCTATACCCTAAACCCTAAACCTTAAACCCTAAACCCTAACCCCAAACCCCAAACCCAAAACTTAAACCTAAAATAACTGAATAAATTATAAAATAAACTCAATTGTAAAACCTAATATAAACCTAAAGATAAACCTAAACCCTAAGAATGGGAAGAACCTTGAAATAACTTCACCGCCAACTGGCTCACCTAGATATGGTGGAGGCAAGGTGGAGGCAAGTGGTTATCATAGTGGTGGTGGGGATCTAGAGGTGTGATATGGAGGTGGTCAAAGTGGTTGTGGAGGTGGGAGGAGCGATGGAGGTTACATGGTGGTGGGAGAGATCAAGGATTTGATGGTGGATCACATACTCAGAGGGTGGTTCATGGGAACTAGAGAAATTAAAGAATGGGATCCGACTAATGCTTATTGAACTATGTCTTTATAAGAGATGATTCTAGTTATCTAGCATTTTGATTTGCTCTATGCATGCTCATTTTATCTATGTCATCCAGGTCTTAGAAAATTTGGTGTGCTACTTGGTTGATGAAATCAAAAGAAGAAATGTTGAATGTGAATATGTTCTATTAAAAAAAAACCAAAACCCTAAACTCTAAACTAAAACTAATTATACTAAAACATAAACCGTAAACCCTAAACCCCAAAAAAATACTAAACCTAAACCCTAAACCTAAAAAAAAATAAAATAAAAAAAACCTAAAAAAAAAAAAAAATAAATAAAACTAGAACATAACCTAAAATAAAACCTAAACCCTAAACTCAAACACATTTGGATTTTTTATTTACCATACATAAATTTTCTAAGTAAAGATCTCTTTGTCAAAATCAAAATATAAAAAATCAAACACATTTGGACTTTATTTAGCATACCCAAATTTACGAACTAAAGATCCCTTTGTCAAAATCTAAACATAAAAATCAAACACTTTTGGATTTTTATTTAGCATACACAAATTAGCTATGTTAAGATCCCATTTTTGAAATCAAAACACACAAATCAAACACATTTGAATTTTTTTAGCATACCCAAATTTGTTAAATAAAGATCCCATTTTCAGAAATCAAATAAAAATCAAACACATTTGAACTTTAATTAGCATACATAAATTTGCTATTTAAAGGCCTCATTTTTAAAAATCAAAATAAAAAGCAAACACATTTGAACTTTATTTAGCATACAAAAATTTGCTAAGTAGGAGATCACCTGGTTGGCCATCAGCCAACAGGGGTTATGTTACAGTTCATAGGAGTACCCCTACTATTCATATAGACTTGGAATCCAACTTGGAGGACGAGTCTCATGTGATTAGCATACAAGCCAACCCCCCTTAACGGGTTTCATTGGAGGAGACACTCGAGCCTGACAGCAATGAAGATTGGGCCTCCAGACAAAGCAAACTATTCAAATTAGATGTATGTAAACATAAACCTAAAAATAAATAAAAACTTAAACCTAAAAAAAACTTAAAACCTAAACCTAAAAAATAAAATAAAAACCTAAACATATACCTAAAAATATAAAATAAAAATAAAACTAAACTAAAAACTAAACATAAACCTAAATCTGAAAAATAAACTAAAATAAAAAAAACTTAAACTAAAATAAATAAACATAAAATAAATAAACTAAACTAAATCAAAATATAAAATGAACTTAATTAAACCTAAGCCTATTGGTATTTTAAATTTTAAAAAAAAAACTGGCAGTAAACCTAGCCAAATCAAAACCTGAGCCCTCAACACTAAATCATAAACTACCCTGAGCCCCAGGCCTGATCTGAACCTACAACCATGACACTGGGCCATAAGGCCCTGAGCCACAAAGGCCATAGGCCACTGCCTGAGCCCCTAACCTGAGTCCTGAGCCCCAGACCCTAGTTGTGGACCCAGGCCCTGAGTTGGCAACCACAGGCTGAGGCCACAGGCCCTGGGCCCTGAGCTCTAGCCCTGAAACTGGCAGGCCTGATCAGCCCAGGCCACTGAGCCCACTGAGCCTAAGCTCCAGGCCACTGGGCGGGCGTGATACTAAACCTCCTAAGCCCTAGGCTCACAGATCCTGGGCTCTAAACACTAGGCCCTGGCGCTAAAACCACAATTGAAGCTAGGCCCTAAAATAAAACATAAAAGATATAAATAAATAAAAATTAAAATAAAATAAAATTAAAATAAAGTAACAAAATAAACTAAAATAAAAAATAAAACCTAAGCTAAGAAAATAAAATAAACCTGGAATAAAAAAAACAAATAAAATAAAACTAAAATGTAAAATAAAGAAATAAAACCTAAAATAAAGTAATAACTAAATAAAAACCTAAACCTAAAAAATAAACTAAAATTAAAACCTAAAAATAAAAAAATAAACCAAACCTCTAAAAAATAAAATAATTCATAAATAAAATAAAATAAACAAAATAAAATAAACTTAAACCTAAACTAAAATAATTTAATATAAATTAAATAAACCCAAAACCTAAACTAAATAAAATAAAATAAACTAAAAATGACTAAACCTAAACTAAAAATAAAACTTAAAAATAAACCTAAATTAAATATCTAAAACCAAACCACAAATAAAAACTAAAGCTAAAACCTAAATAAACTAAATAAAACCTAAATATAAAAATAAAATAAAATAAGCTAAACAAAATAAAATGAAAAATAAAATAAAACATATGCTAAAACTTAAACCTAAACTTAAAAAAGAACAAAAATAAAATAAAAAAACTAAATTTATATAAGATAAAATAAAACCTATAAACTAAAAATAAAAACCTAAATAAAATAAAAACTAAACCTAAAATAAAATTAAAATAAAACCTAAAATAAAATAAAGAAAATTAATAAAAAACCTAAAAAAATAAACCTAATAATAAATAAAATTAAAACCTAAACCATAAAAAAAAAAAAGCTAAACTTAATATATACTCTAGATAAATAAACTAAAATCTAACAAAATAAACCAAAAGCCAAACTAAATAAATAAAATAAACCAAAATAAACCTAAACTACTAAAAGCCAAAATCCTAAACCAAATAAAACATAAAAAAAAAATAATAAAGAAATCTAAAAACTAAATAAAATATAAAATGAACTGATAATAAAATAAAATAAAACTAAATAAAAATAACTAAACCTAACATAATAAAATAAATAAACATAAAATAAATAATCTATTAAATGAAATCAAATAAATATAAATAAATAAAAATAAATTAAATTAAAATAATTAAAGAAACTAAAACCTACTTGCAGTTACTATTTTAAAAAAAAGATAAAACCAGACCCAGACCTGAGCCACCAGGCACACCTAAAATCCACCTACCCTACCCAAGGCACAAAAACTCCTAAGCCCTGTACCCAAATCAACACCTGAGCCCTAGGCACAACCTGGACTCTAAATCCTAGGCCCAAAGCCACAAATAAAGCCAAAAAAGCACAAAATAAATAAACTAAAATATAAAATAAAAAAAACATAAACATAAAATAAATAAAATAAAACATAAAGAACACCTAAACTAAATGGACACAAATAAAATAAAATAAAACTAAATACTAAATTAAAATAAAATAAATAATAACCTAAACTACCAAAAATTAAAATAAACCTAAGATTAAACCTAAATAAAATAAAAATAATCATAAATAAAATAAATAAATGATTAAATAAAACTAAAAAATCTACGTAAAAAAATAAACCTAAAATAAAATAAAAATAAAACCTAAACCCTAAACTAAAATAAAACTAAACCTAAAATTAAATAAAATAATAAACTAAAATGAAATAAATGAAATAAATATAACTTAAAGTAAAAAATAAATAAAAAATAAAGAAAAAATAATAAAAATAAAATAAACCTAAACCTAAATTAAAATAAAACAAATAAACCTAAAGAAAACCACAAACTAAAAGATAAAATAAAAACCTAAACTTGACCTAAATAAAATAAAACTTAAACCAAAATAAAATAAAATAAAACTAATAAAAATAAACAGGCTATAAACTAAATAAACTAAAATAAAATAAAATAATTAAAACAAATAAAAAATTAAATAAGATACTAAATAAACTAAACTTGTTGGTTTTTTTTTAGAAAAAATCCACAAAACTAAAACCACAAAACCTAAAACCACAAACCCTGAATAAAAAATAAAAAAACCCTAACCCTAAACCACCTGCCTGACCATAAGCCCTAAAAACCCAGGCCCTCTAAAATCTTGTACAAACCCTGACCCTGCTAAGGCTAAACCTGCCACAAAACCCTAGCCACAGCCTAAAGCTGAGCCAGTAAAATACACCTGAGCCACATGGAGCCATAGCACTAAGACCTGAAAGACCCTGAGTCCTAGGCCACAAGGCTGCACTGGATCAACCAAAAACCTAAACCAAGGCAATGACCTAAAAATAAGATAAAAAATGATAAAACTAGGCTAAGATAAAGAAACTAAATTATGCTAAAATAAAATAAACTTGAATAAGAGCCTCATTAAATTAAAATAGGCATAAAATAAATAAAACTAAAATAGATAAAATAATGATTAGAAAACCTAAAATAAACCTAAAATAAATTAAATAAAATCTAGAACTAGGCTAAATAAAATAAAGATAAAATAAATACTGACCTAAATAAAATAAACTAACTAAAATAAATAATCCTACCTAAACAAAATAAACTAAACCTAAACCTAAACCTAAACCTAAACTAAATAAAATAAAATAAAATTAAAATAAACTAAATAATAAAAAATAAAACCTAAAATAAAAGAAAAAAATAAAATAAATAAACCTAAACCTAAATATAAAATAAAACCAAAGCCTAAAAATAAAATAAAAGTCCAGCTCACTTGAAAAAACCTAAATAAAAAACCTAAAAATAAACAAAATAAAAAAAAACAAACAAATAAATACCTAAAAATAAATGAACTATAAATAAAATAAAATAAACACTAAGAAAATAAAATAAACTAAATAAAATAAAATAAATTAAATAAACCTAAACCTATGAGTTAACTTAATTTAAAAATAAACCTAAACCTTAAATCCAAATGGTATCAAAACTAAACCTAAACCCTACCACTACTTACAGTCCACCTACAAAACCAAGCCCTAACCCTAATCCAACCCCAGCCCAAAGCATAAACCTCCAAAAACCACCACAACCCAAACCACTACCCACAAACCTAAACCCTAACCCAAAACCCAAACCAACCACAGACACAACATAAACTAATGTAACTAAATAAATTAAGAAAATAAACCTAAACCCAAAACCTAATAAACTAAATTTAAACCTAAACTAAACCCCAGAGAACTTGATGGCAGGAACGTCACCATCAACAAGGCTCAGTCTAGATCTAGCGGCGAAGCTGGATGCTATTGTAGTGGTGGTGGGGGATTTGGAGGTACTGGTGGATATGGAGTTGGTGGTCAGAGCAGTGGTGGTTATGGAGACGGGAAGAGTAATAGAAGATCTGGATGGCGTGGGGGGAGATTGGAGATATGATGGTGGATCCACTACTGAGGGGATGGGGTGGTTACGATGGGAGCTGGAGAAACTAAGAATGGTGATCACATGGTTGCTTATGGAACTATGTCTTTATAGTAGAGACGATTCTAGTTTTCTAGGGTTTTTGATTTGCTCTATGTGTGCTCATTTTTTATCTATGTTGTTCCTTGTGTCTTAGAAAACTTGGTGTTACTTGGTTGATGAAATCGAAAAAAATAAATGTTGAACCTGAATTTATACTTTGTTAAAAATTTAAAAAACCCTAAGCACTAAACCTTAAATCTTAAACCCTAAGAAACCCTAAGCACTAAACCCTAAATCATAAACCCTAAACCTTAATCTTAAATCCTAAACCCTAAATCATAAACCATAAAACCCTAAACCCTTAACCCTAAACCCTAACCACAGACATAAACCCTAAGCCACAACCCTAAACTAAACCTAAAGTAATAAATAAATTAAAAAAAAAACCTAAACCCTAAAAATAATAAACCCAAACCTAAACCCTAAGAATGGGTAGAACCTTCTGAAGGAACATCATCATCATAAAGTTTAGATCTCGATGGATCATAAAGCATCGTTATCACGGTGGTCTGAGGGATCTGGAGGTCTTGGTGGATATGGAGGTTGTGGTCGGGGGTAGTGGTGGTTATGTAAGAAAGCGATGGAGGTTACCATGGTGGTGAGTGAGAGATGGGGATATGATGATGGCTCCCTACTCAAGGCCATGATGATTTTGATGGGAAGGAGAAATTGAAGAACGGCAATCAATCTAACAGCTTATGGAATTGTGTCTTCTGGTTGACGATTCTAGTTATAGGCTTTTTTATTTTCTCTATCGTCATTTTTTAACTATGTCGCTTGTGTCTTAGAAAACTTGGTGTGTTACTTGGTTGATGAAATTGAAAGAAAAATTTTGGCTTTGTTGTAAAAAAAATAACCAAAAAACCTAAATGCTAAACTAAAATCAACTAGATAAACCTAAAACCCTAAACCCTAAACCTAAACCCACAAACCCTAAATCCTAAACCCCAAAACCTAAGCCCCAAACCTTAAAACCAGACATAAACCCTAAACTAAAACCTAAACCCACAAACCTTAAACCCTAAACCACAAACCTAAATCTAAACTCAAACTCTAACCCTAATCTAAACCCCAACAAACCCTAAACCTAAACCCTAAAAAGCTAAAAACCTAAATCTAAACTAAAAAAACTTAAAAAAAATAAATAGAAAAACCTAAAACAAAATAAAATAAAAAAATAAAGTGAAAAGAAAACCTAAACTAAAACCTAAATCTAAAAAGAAATAAAATAAAAAATAAAAACAAAACTAAATTAAAATAAATAAAAACCTAAATTAAAATAAAAACCTAAAAGCCTAAATAAATTAAAACTAAACCTAAAATAAAGATAAAATAAACCTAAAATAAAACAAAATAAAAACTAAATAAAAATAAAATAAACACAAAACTTTAAAGCTTGATAAACCTAAAATTAAACCCTAAGAATGGGTAGACCTTGACCCTGAGAACATCATAATCAAGGCTCGGTTAGATGGCGATGGATGCAAAGCAGGCATCGTTATCCACATGCTTGGGGATCAGGAGGTCGGTGGATATGGAGGTTGTGTTAGTGGTGGTTATGTAGGTGAGAGGCGATGGAGGTTACGCCCATGGGTGGTGGTAGAGTGAGAGATGGGGATATGATGGTGGCTCCCTCTACTCAGAGAGTGATGGTTTTGATGGAGAAAGTGAAGAGCGGCCAATCGATATCTGCTTATGGAATTGTGTCTTTATTGAGATGATTCTAGTTATCTAGGGTTTTAATTTTCTATGCATGCTCATTTTTAACTACATTGTATGTCTTAGAAAACTTGGTGTGTTACTTGGTTGATGAAATTAAAAGAAAATTTGTTGAATCTGAATTTGTTCTCTATTAAAAAAATAACTAAAAACCCTAAATCCAAAACTAAAATGAACAGTAGAAAACCTAAACCCAAACCACAAAGAAACCAAACCAAACGCTAAACCTAACCAAACCCTAACCAAACCTAAAACCACAAACCCTACACTACTAAACCTTAAACCTAAACCCACACTAAACCCTAAAATAAAAAAACCCCACAAAACCTTAACTCTAAAAAAAAAACCAAATTAAACTAAAAAAAAAAAATAAATAAAACCTAAACCAAAATAAAATAAAAAAATAAATGAAAGACCTAAACTAAAAAAAAGAAATAATAAAATAAAATAAATAAAATAAAATAAATAAAACCTAAATTAAAGTAAAAAAGCCAAAATAAATAAACTTAACCTAAAATAAAATAAAATAAACTAAATAAAATAAACCTAAATAAAAAATCTAAACCTAAAATATAAATAAATAAAAAAATAAATAAAGTAAAACACTAAACTAAAACCTAAATCTAAATAAAATAAAATAAACTAAACTAAATAAATAAATCTAAACTAAACCTAAAAATAAAATAAATTAAAACTAAAATAATAAACTAAACTAAAACTAAAAAATAAACCTAAAATAAAACCTAAAAATAAAATAAAAAATAAAATAACCTAAACCTAAACCTAAAATAAAATAAAACTAAACTTAAAATAAAATAAAAATAAAACTAAACTAAAACCTAAACTAAAAAATAAACTAAAATAAAAAACATAAACTAAAATAATCCACAAAAATAAAATAAACTTAACATAATAAAATAAAATAAAAATAAAATAAGATAAATTAAAATAAAAAATAAACTAAATAAATTAAATAAACTAAACCTACGTTTTGCTTAATTTTAAAAAAACTAAAAAAAAAATTAAAAAATTAAAAATTGTACTTACCTTAAACCCTAGGCAACCAAAATCTAAAACTAAAAAACCAAATCCTAAACAACCCTAAACCCAAATGCCAAATCCTACAATAAACCACTAAGCATAAAACCTAAAACCAAAATCTAAAGAAAAAAAAATAATAAAATAAAATGTAAACCTAAAATAAAATAAATAATAAAATATAATAAAAAACTAAAACCTAAAAGCCTAAACCTAAACCTAAATGTAAAATAAAATAAAATAAAAAAATAAAACTAAAACAAAATGCTAAATAAACTATAAAATAAAATAAACCTAAAAATAAAAAATCTAAATAAACTAAAAACTAAATGTAAAATAAAAATAAATTAAACCTAAAATAAAATAAAATAAAAATGAAATAATAACATAAACTAAAAAATAAGCCTAAAAATAAAATCTAAAACTAAATAATAAATAAAACCTAAATCCTAAACCTAAAATAAACATAAAAATAAACATATAAAAAAAAAAATAAACTAAAATAAAATAAACTAAACCTAAACCTATAAAATAAACTAAACTTAAGCCAAAAATAAAATATAATAAAATAAACTAAAATAAACCAAACTAAACTAAAAAATAAACCAAAAAAATAAACCTAAAATGAAAATCTAAAATGAAATCCAAAAAAAATTAAATTAATTAAAATCTAAACCTAAACATGGAATAAAAAAAATAAAACCTAAACCTAAAAATAAAATAAAAATAAATTAAACTAAAAATAAGCATAAACCTAAGCCTAAAAATAAATAAAATAAAATGTAAACTAAAATGATAAACTAAAATAAACTAAACAAATAAAAAAAATAAACTAAATAAAATAAAAATAATATAATAAATAAAAATAAATTAGTAAACCTACTGGTTTGCTTAATTTTTTTAAAATCCTAAATCTAAACCACGACCCTAAATCCACCACACTAAACTAGCCAAATACCTAAATCCTCTACCTTACTACAAACCCTACCACTAAACTAAACCTAAAAACCACCTTCTGAGCCTGACCTACTAAACCACTGATCCAACCCCACCACACTCCCCAAATTCAAACTCACTGACCAAACCAAACCCTAAACCCTACCACCCAAACCTACCCACACCACAACTAACCCTAAAATTAAATCTAAAACAGCTAAATAAATTAAATAATAAACTTAAACCCAAACCAACTAAAATCGAATGGGAAAAACCTTGAGGCGGGGTCATCGTCAACTAGGCTCAATCTAGATCTGGCGGTGGAGGTGAAGGTGGGGGCTGTGGTTATCCTAATGGTGGTGGGGGATCTGGAGGTGCTGGTGGATATGGAGGTGATGGTCAGACTAGTGGTAGTTATGTAGGCGGGAGGAGCGATGTAGGTTACATCCGTGGTGGTGGCAGAGGAAGAGATCGGGGATATGATGGCGGATAGAGGGATTCGAGAGGTAGGGTGGTTGATGGGCGGAGAATTGAAGAAAACCATTCGATCTACTGGTAATGGGCTGTGTCTTCATAGTAAAATTCTACTAATCAGGGTTTTGATTTGCTCTATGGGTGCTCATTTTTTACTTATATCGTTGCTTGTATCTTTAAAAACTTGGGTTGCTACTTGGTTGATGAAATTGAAAGGAAGAAATGTTGAATCTGAATTTATTCTCAACTAAAAAAACCTTAAATCCTAAACCCTAAACCTTAAACCCTAAACTATAAACTAAAACTTAAAACCTAAACCCTAAACCCTAAACCCTAAACCCTAAACCATAAACTGTAAACCATAAACCCTAAAACTCAAAAGCCTAAACCCTAAACCCTAAACCCTAAAAACTAAACCCTAAACCCTAGGCCACTAAAACCCTAAACTAAAACCCTAAAAACTAAAACTAAACCCAAAAACCTAAATAAACTAAATGACCTAAAATAAAATAAATAAAAACTCTGAAATAAAATAAAGAAATAAAATAAAAAACCTAAAACTAAAAAAATGTAAAGCTAAAACCTAAACCTAAAGAGAATAAAATAAAAAATAAAATAAATAAAATCTTAAACTAAAGTAAAAAATAAAAGACTAAATAAATAAAACTAAACCTAAAATAAAATAAAACCTAAAATAAAATAAAATAAAACTAAATAAAATCAAAACCTAAAAAATAAACTTAAAAAATAAAAAAAAATAAATAAAAGACCAAAAACCTAAACAAAAGAAACCTAAACCTAAACCTAAAATAAATAAACTAAATAAACCTAAAGCTAAACTAAAACATAAAATAAACCTAAAAAGATTTAAAACCTAAACTACAATAAAATAAAACCTAAACTAGCAAAATAAAAAAATAAACCTAAATTTAAAATGTAAATTAAAATTAAACTAAAGACCTACTTAAACCTACCTAAAAGATAAACTAATTAAGATCTAAAATTAAATAAAGATAAATAAACTAAACTAATTAAAATGATCCTAAATAAAACGGATAAGATAAAATAAAATAAACTAAATAAACTAACTTACTGGTTTGCTTATTTAAATAAATAAATTAAATTAAAAACACCCTGGGCTTAAGCCCTACCCTGATCCTACACCACCCAAAACTTTGGCTTAGGCCACAAGGCCTGAGGCTGGGCCCTGGGCCACTGGGCTAAAGATCCAGATCCTGACCTCTACCCTAAAACCTGAGCCTAAATCCTAAACATAAACCTAAAGAAACCTAAACTTGGTCCATTTAAAACCTAAAACAAAATGTATATAAACTCTAAACCTAAATAAAATAAAATAAAATAAAACCTAAACTAAAACCTAAACATAAATTTAAACATAAACCAAAATGTAAAATAAAATAAAATAAAAAATAAAACTAAACTAAAAGATAAAATAAAATAAAAACTAAACTAAATAAAATAAAATAAACCTAAATAAAATTATAAAATAAAATAAAATGATAATAATAACCAAAATCACTAAAAATAAAACCTAAAATAAAAAAAAATAAAACCTAAACCTAAACCTAATTATAAAATATAAAATAAACATAAACTTAAATTAAAATAAACTAAAGAAATTAAATAAATCCTAAACCTAAACCTAAACCAACTAAATAAAATAAAATAAACTAAAAATAATCAACCTAAATTAAAATAATAAAAAAATAAACTAAAATAAAATCTAAACCTAAACCAAAAATAAATAAATAAATAAAAATCTAAACCAAAACCTGAATAAAATAAAACCTAAACTTAAAAAATATATTAAAATAAAATACTAAAAATAAGCATAAACTGGCTAAACCTAAAATAAACTAAAATAAAACTAAATAGATAAACTAAAATAAATAAACTAAACTAATTAAAAATAAAAAACCTAAAATAAAATAAAAAATAAATAAACTAAAATAAATAAAAAATACACTAAATTAAAGCTACTTTACTTAATTTAAACAAAAAATTAAACCAATACCTAACCACAAACCCAAATCCTACCACAAACCCATGCCTTATAAAACCCTAAACCAAACCCTAAACCATAAACCCTCACCCTAAACCATAAAGCCAACCACAACCACAAAACCTAACCCACTAACCACAAACCCAACCTAAACTAAAACTGAACAAACTCTAAATCCACAAAGCATAAACCCTAAACCCAAATCATGGCCTTAAACCTAAATCATAACCTTAAAAAAAGCCTAAATAAAATAAACTAAACCTAAACCCACCCAAGAATGGAGAACCCGAGAAGAACATCATCATCAACTGGATCAATCTAGATTTGGCGGTGGAGGCAAGGTGGGCGGTAGAGGCAAGGTGGGTGGTCGTAGTGGTGGTGGGGATCTAGGTGTTGGTGGATATGGAGGTGGTGGTGAGCGGTGGTTATGGAGGTGGGAAGCGATGTAGGTTACATCCATGGTGGTGGCGGAGGGAGAGATCGGGGATATGATGGTGAATCCCAGTACTCGAGAGGTAGGGGTGGTTCTGATGGGAACTAGAGAAATTGAAGAATGGTCATTCCGATCTAGTACTTATGGAACTGTGTCATTACAATAAAGATGGTTCTAGTTATCTAGGGTTTTTGATTTATGCATGCTCATTCTTTATATATGTTGTCGCTTGTGTCTTAGAAAACTTGGTGTGTTACATGGTTGATGAAATCAAAAAGAAGAAATGCTGAATTTGAATTTATTATCTATTAAAAAAACTAAAAACTAAAAACCATAAACTAAAACCTGAACCCTAGACCTAAAACCTAAACCCTTAACCCTAAAAATCCTAAACCCTAAACCTTAAACACTAAAACCCTAAACCCTTAACCCTTAACCCTTAACCATAAACCCTAAACCCTAAACTCTAAACCCTTAACCCTAAACACTAAACCCTAAACCCTAAAAAGCTAAAAACCTAAATCTAAACTAAATAAAACCTAAAAATAAAATAAATAAAAAAACCTAAACCAAAATAAAATAAAAACCTAAATTAAACCCTAAACCTAAACCTAAACATACAAAGAAAATAAAATAATAAATAAAAACATAAATAAAATAATAACTAAACCTCAAATAAAAATAAAATAAACCTTACATAGAGTAAAATAAAAACTACATAAAAATCTAAACCTAAAAAATAAACCTAAAAATAAAACCTAGAAATAAATAAAAAATAAAACCTAAACCCTAAACTAAAAAAAAAACTAAACTTAAAATAAAAATAAAATAAATAAACTCAAATAAACCTAAACCTAAACAAAAATGAACTAAACTAAAATAAATAAAACTTATACCTAAGTCTAAAAATAAACTAAACTTAAACCTAAACATAAACTAAATAAAATAAAATAAACTAAAAATAAACATAAACCTAAAAATAAACCAAAAATAAAAACCAAAAAATGTAACCTAAAAAAATAAAATAAAAAGCTAAACCTAAACCTAAAAATAAAAAATAAAACCTAATCCTAAAAAAAACTCAACTTAGAAATAAACCTGAACCTAAATAATAAACTAAAATAAATAAACATAAAATAAATAAACTAAATAAAATAAAAAACACACTTAAATAAATATAAAAAATAAAATAAAGTCAAATAAATAAAAAATAAACTAACTAAACCTAAACTGGTTTACTTAATTTAAAGAAAAACCAAACCCTAAACTCTAAAATAACCTAAATAAACCTAAACCTAAACAACTTAACCACAACCCCCTAAACTTATAACCCTAGCCCAAACCCCCCAAACCAAACCCAAAACTATACCCACCACTGACCAAACCACTAAACCACAAAAACACAACCTGACCATAACCATACCCTAAACCACAACCCTAAACCATAATCCACTGAGCCTAACTACCCACAAACCCTAAACCACAAACCTCCTAAACCTAAACTAAACCCAAAACAAATCTAAACTAACCATAAACCCAAATAACCCTAAACCCAATCTAAATCTTAAACAAACACTAAAATAGAATGGGCGGGAACGGGGGAGAACATCCGTCATAAGGCTTGGTCAGTGGCGGTGGGTGAAGGTAGGGGCAGATTCGTGGTGGTGGGGATCAGGAGGCACTATTGGATATGGAGGAGTGTGAGGTTACATATGGTGGTGGGCGAGGGAGATATCGAGGATATGATGGCGGATCCTACTCGAGAGAGAGATGGGGGGTGAGTTGATGGAGAAGAAGCCGTCGACTTGCTAGTAATGGAATTGTGTCTTTGCATTAGAGATGGTTCTACTTATGTAGGGTTTTAATTTGCTCTATGGGTGCCCATTTTTTATCTATGTCATCGCTTATGTCTTTGAAAACTTGGGGTGCTACTTGGTTGATGAAATCGAAAAGAAGAAATGTTGAATCTAAATTTGTTTATTTATAAAAAAAATCTTAAACCCTAAACCCTAAACCTAAAACCTAAACTTGAAACCCTAAACATTAAAAACCGTACACCCTAAACATTAAACCTTAAACCCTAAACCCTAAACCTTAAACCCTAAACCCTAAACCCTAAAACCCTAAACCCTAAACCCTAAACCCTAAATGCTAAACCCTCAAATCATAAACCCTAACCTCTAAAACCTACAACCCTAAACTACAAACCCTAAAGTTTAAACCCTAATCCCTAAACTAACCCTAAACCTTAAACCCTAATCCCTAAACTAACCCTAAACCTTAAACACTAAACTAATTGTAAACCCTAAACTCCAAACTAACCCTAAACCCTAACCCTAAACCTTGAATGAAGATGTCATTAGGAGTAGATCTAAAGAATGACCTAATCCTAACATTATTATGGAAGCCAAAGAAAATGTCTTCAAGAGACTTTCCCTTGACTATTAGAGATTTGAATACCTAAACCCTAACCTAAATTATATTATAATACCATATATTATAGTATAATGTAGCATCACATATTTGAGCATGTAGTGATGTGTTTTTTAAATGTTATAAGATGTTTTCAAATGTTTTAGTATATTATGGTATTGTTCCCTATAGTCTATATTAATATAAATCATAAAAATATTGGTTTAATAAATTAGATGATGAAATTTGCTAAATTTGAAGTGGGAATTAGGTTGTAGTACCAAAGGTGTGCTATGACACTTATAGTCTAAAAACAAAGATTTTATGTTCAAAATAAATATTATATGTTGTAGCATAGTATAACATCATATATCATAATACATTGTTCTACGCATTTTAAATTATTTTAGTATTTTAAAATCATGAAGTCGAGCCTACATAATCATTATATAAAAAAAATGTTGATTTGGACTTTAAAATGGTGGAATTTGGCCAAATTAATAATAGGTAGAGCATGGCATCATAATATATTATTTGAATTTAAAATATGTAAGTGATACGACTAAAATATATAATTTTTTTTAATTTTTAGGCTAATATTTGATTTTTTTATCTTAAGCTATCTCTTGTGATGTGATATGCAATATAATATAATATAATATGTTATAGTATTTTATAATATAGGATGCCATAACATAGTGTAGCATGAAGCATTATACCTTGCTATTGTGTATTAGTACTTGTTATTTAGAATATTTTAGCTTATTATAGCATGATGTAGTAGAGTTTATACTGGTATAATTCATAAAAATACTGATTTATAGGATGAGATGGTGGGATTTGACCAAATTTAAGGTAAGCTTTAGGGAACATCATTAGGGGTGTGCTATGGTGTCATTTAATCAAAAGAATGGAATTTTGCATCCAAAATAAATGTTCATTTTTCAACCAAATTTTATTAATTTTTTGCTTAAACTGATTTCATTTTAAGGTGTAATGTAAGATAATATATTATATGAAAGCATATTAAAATATAATGTACATATCAATATAACTTCACATATATGTGAATGTGGTGTTGTGTTACTAAATGTTATGTACATTTTAGTATGTTTTACTTTTGTTATAATACATTGGGTCAAAACTCACAAAAATGTTAATTTGAAGGTTGAGATGGAAGAATTTGGCCAAATTCATGGCACACACACCAAGAAGCAACACCAAAATTATGCTATTTTGTACCATTTCTAATAGAAAAATAATAATTTTACATCCAGAATGAACATTATTCATATTTTGAGAAACTTTTGTTATTTGCTCCTTTTAACTAATTCTAATGAGGTATAATGTTAGATAATATATTATATAATTGCAAATTCTAATATAACATTATATATTATAATATAATATAGTTTGTTAATTCACACTGTAATATATTTAGCATAATATTGTATAGTTAGTTTTAGCTTGCACCATCACAAATCATAAAATATTGATTACAATGTTAAGATATAATTTGAATGAATACATTATTAGGCTTTTGGTTGAAGTATTAAAGGTGTGCATAAGAGAAGAAATAATATTTGATGAGAATTGCAAGTGAACGACATGGAGGGAGATCCACTAGGGGATCATATACATGACATGACAGGGGTCTATGTCGAGGCATAAGAAGAAAATTTGTTCAGGATAAGGTTTGAATTTGATTTGATTACATGATTTGTGGAAAGAAGATCTGCAGGAGATAAGAATCTATAATCCATTGGTGATTAAGATCGATTCGACTTTAATTTGTTTTATTTTAATTGATGAGGCATATCTGCCAATGATATGGGCTCAAATCCACTAGGGATCGGTTATATGAACCTTCCACTATGGAAGTAGGTTCGGGCTATCCGTTGTCCACTAGAGATAAGAGTTTGGTTGGATTTCTTTGATTTAGACTCTATTAGGGGAGTTGGTTTAATTTGGGTCCACTAGAAGGTTAGTTTTGAATTTGATTTATTTGCTTGACTTGTGTATATATGATTTAGGGCTCCGCTAGGGAGAAGGGTCTGATTTAACTCCACTAGAAAAATTAGAATGGGTTTAATTTGATCTAATTTAATGTATGGACCCTATTGGTGTGTGATGGACTCACTAAGAAGGGGCTATACCAGACTTGTATGGACCCTGTTGGTGTGTGATGGACTCACTAAGAAGGGGCTATACCAGACTTGACCTACCTTAAATTTACAAATCCAAAGGGATAGTCTAACGATGGGGTAGAGCTAGATAACCTAAGGGGTTGCTTTTTGGTGTGCAACGACTATGCTAGGAAGAAGGCATAGCACACTTACATCTTCCAAAGTGAAGAACAACCACTAGGGTGACTTGTTAGATGCACAACAAATCCAACCTAACCTAAGGTGACTATTGAGTGAATTCCACTGAGGACTTATGTCAACTCAAAGGTAGTCAGGATTGTATTTATCTTAATTTTATGTGAATTGATAAGGTTTGTTTGGTTTAGTTTGATTTTGTATTGAAGGCATATCCACTGGGGATGTGAGCTTGATCAAATTTGATAGATTTAATTAATGGACCATGTCGATTCACGATGGGGACCATAGAGAAGGGGCTATATCAAACTTATCCTATCTCAAATTTACAAATACAAAGGGATAGTCTACTAGCTGTGGGGTAGAGCTAGCCAACCTAAGCAATTTCCTTTCGGTGTGCAACAACTATGCTAGGAAGAAGGCGTAACAGACTTACATCTTCTAAAGTAGGGAACAACTGCTGGGGTGACCTATTGGTAGCACAACAAATCGAACTCAACTTAGGCACAACTACTAAGTGAATGATACTGGAGACTTATATCAACTAAAGAGTAGTCATCGATTCCTATTGGGAGTTTTGACACTGCCCTAAAGATAAGATACTTGCTTGAGAAAAGGTACCACTAGGGGTGTCCTCCTAATCCACAAGTCAATATATATTTTATTTATATGTTTGTGTGGACCCTGTTGGTGTGCATGGGACCACACTAAGAAGGGCCTATGTTAGCTTTGACCTATCTTAGATTTACTAGACCAAGGGAGAATCTTTACATCCACAGGATAGTTTCTCCAACCACAGGGATGGTTACTAGGAAAGGGGAACTGTCCATTCCGATAGTAAGCCTGGTAGTGTCTAAATGGGGTCACAAAGGACATGATCCAAATATAGTGCCCATAAGCGAGGTGCTACTAGGGGCGTTATCCTAAGCCATAGAAAAGAAAGCCTATAGGTGTATGGTAGCCAACTCAAGGAGAAAGCATAGCAGACTTACATCTGCCATGAGTGGTGTATCCTAAGGTGTGAGAACCAACCAACCTAAGGTGTATCCGTCGGCATAGTGAGAACCAACAAACCTAAGGTGCCTGCCGATGTGCAACTATTAACCTAGAAAGAAAGCATAGGCTTACAACTTTCTAAGTAGAATTGATCATCGGGATAGTCTATTGTCGGCAGGATAGATGCTATCTAACCTAGACTGACTACTAAGCAGAGAGCCTTGTGGAAGGACTGGACCCTGACTTGAAGCAACCAGGAGGGAAGGGGCCATTTGTGGACATATCCTAAACTACAAATATACTCGACCCAATCAGTGCATGAAGGCTAATCCAAGAGGAAAATGTGGCAGACTCACATCCTCATAAATAAAGTCAACATGAGGTAGCTTACCAGCCATGCAGTAAGTCTTACCAAACTAACAAGGTGCTTGTCATTGTGCAGTGGCCAAGTAAGGAAGAAAAGCATAGAAAACTTACATCCTCCAAAGCAAGAAGAACATTGGGGTGACACCCTAGCAGGTAGCACATCAGCTCGACCTAGAGCACCTACTGAGTGAGTGCCGCTGGGGGCGTTATCTCAACCTAGAGTAGCCCAAGATAAAATAAATGTGTTCATTTTATATGTTTCTGTGTAATTTATGTTTGTGCTTGTGTTGCATCGATGAAGGATAGGACATCATTCGGGTTCCTTACACCTATCCTAAACAAATCATGGTAGATTCACAAACAAGAATACTTTCAACATGGAAGAGATTGAATTCAAAATAGAATTTTCATTAATGATAATTATCAACATGGAAGAGATTGAATTCAAAATAGAATTTTTATTGATGATAATTATTTTTAAAAATGATTTATAATATTTCTTTAAATAGAGCCCACTGATTGGAAGCATTAGGCACTCTCCCTTATGATTAATAAGCTAATCAGATCCTCTTTGGCAGGCCTTCTCTATGGAAAAGGCCTTCCTAAGTGAGTTCAAACTTGCCTCCCATCTTACGATGGGCAGCAATCGGTCTCCTTAAAACTAAAATAAGCTCTTCTACTTGAAAAGCTCTAGGACGGACCAACTTATTGTGAGCTTGATTCATTTTAGCTTTGTACAACTTGAGGTTTTGGCATGCCTGTAGGCGTCTCTAATGCAAACCTTCGAGCTATTCTAATCGCAACTTGGCGTTCTACTCTTTTGTGATCTTGCTATCCATAACTATCCTTAGTGATGGGAGTTAGACTTCTCATGGTAGAAAGGCTTCAGACCCATAGACTAAAAATAAAGGAGTAGAATGAGTTGGAGTTATATATATCATGCGGTAGGCCCACAAAGCTTCAACTAATTGCTCATGCCATTGTCACTTATTGTTGTCGAGTGTCTTCTTTAGTATTTTGATGAAGGTTTTGAAAAAAGGCCTCTGCTAAGCCATTTACCCTCGAGAGTTGATGGTAGAATATCTCTAATCTATGATGTGTCTCTGGGCAAAGTTATTGATCTCGGTGCTCTTGAATGCAGTACCATTATCAGACATAATTCATTGAGGCACTCCAAAACTATATACGAGATGATTTTTAAAAAACTAGAGCACATGCTGAGCTATGACCTCTTTGAGTGAAATCACCTTTGCCCATTTGGAAAAGTAGTTTGTAGCAGCTAAGATGAACTGATGACCCTTGGAAGAAGGAGGATCAATTGAACTCACTATGTCGGTACCCCAACACTCAAATGGCCATGAGGCCAATGTTGGATGTAGAATATTTTATGGTTGGTGTAGACCACACCATGTATTTGACAATGGTGGCATCGCCTAGCCATATCCATGCAATCTTTGATCATTGACGGCCAGTAGTATCCTAGTCTCTTGATCTTGGCTTTCATCTTCAGAACAAATTGGTTGGCACCACATAATCTTGAGTATACCTCGATCACAATCTTACTGGCGTGCTTGTCTAAATAATGTAACCACATATGATCGAAAGAACGCCAATACAAGACACCATCCATAAGAGCATAGGAAAGTGCTCTCTGCTTCATCTGATGGGCTTATGACTTCTCTTGAGGTAGTTTGTCTTTATTTCGGTAATCCATGAATGGTTACCTCTAATCTAACTCCTCGTCCTTCTTGGCATTGAAAACCATCCCTTAAAGAGAGTACTTTTTTATGAGTTCCATATCAATAAGGGATAAGACTTATCTATTTTGGACCTTCATTGATATGGACTCATCCTCCGGACATACCAACTCCTTTGCAACTTGGCTAATTCTCTCGTCAAGGAATCTTATAAATGGTAATCTCTAGGATTTGGGCCAACAACTCCATGGTGTACTTATGGTAGTGACGGAGCTTGGGCTTTATAAATTTATAGGACCTAGTGATTTGGTTGATAATTAGTTGAGAATCCTTGAAGATGTTGATGTTTTGGATGCTTAGAGTAACGGCTAACTCCAATCCTGCAATCAGAGCCTCATATTCGGCTTCATTGTTGGTACAAAGATTGGACATATTATATGAGAATCTCAGCACATCGCGGTCTGGAGTTAAGAGAACTATTCCTACCCCTGCCTTTCTTGGAATAGTAGATTGTGGTTCTTTTCCACTTTGAGAGGAAGCAGCACCATCAAAGTACCTCTCCCAACAGTGAATGGTAGTATCCCCTAAGTTCATGATTTGTTCATCGGGGCAATCATCACTAAGCGGAGAGTCAACAAGAAGTGGGTGTGCTACTAAGAAATCCGCTAGCGCTTCTCCTTTCACTGCATAGAGGGGTACGAAGGTATGTCAAACTGCGAGAGGATCATGGACCATAGTACTAACCATCTGAATAGCATCGGCTGTGTCAAGAGATACTGTAGTGGATTAATCCTAGAGATTAAGTTCACCTTATGAGGAAGCATGTAGTGTTGTAGCTTTTAGGGGGTGGCATTTCTAATATCGCGTTGAACTTCTCTGGATTGATTTTGATTCCTTGATGTTAGACAACAAACCCAAGGAATTTCTTTGAAGCTACACCGAATGCACACCTTAGAGGGTTCATTTTGAGGTGAAATTATCTTAGAAGTTTGAAAATGACTCTCAAGTCAAAGAGATGGTTTTCCTTTTCTCTAATTTTCACCACAAGATCATTGACATAACACTCGACTTGATGATGACTGAGTTTGTCGAAGATTCGAGTCTAAAATAAAATAAAAACCTAAACTAAAACCTAAACCTAAAGCTAAAAAAAATAAACTAATAAAAATAAACTAGAATAAAATAAATAAAAACCAAAACCAAACTAAAAAATAAAATAAATCTAAGAATAATAAACTAAAAATAAAATAAAACTAAACGTAAAATTAAATAAACCTAAAATAAAATAAAAATAAAAACTAAATAAAAACCTAAACCTAAAAGATAAAACTAAAAAAAAAACCTAAAATAAATAAAAAATTAAACCTAAACCCTTAACTAAAAAAAAAACTAAACCTAAAATAAAAATAAAATAAACAAAATAAAATAAAACTAAACTTAAAGTAAAATAAACTAAACTAAAATAAATAAAACCTAAACCTAAACTAAATAAAATAAAATAAACTAAAATTAAGCTTAAACCTAAACAAAAAAAAATAAAACCTAAAAATAAACCTAAAATAAAAACCTAAAACCTAAACCTCAAAAAATAAAATAAAAAACTAAACCTAAACCTAAAAAATAAAAAATAAAACTTAAATAGAAAAATTAAAAAATAAAAGAAAATAACTAAAACAAATATAAAACTAAACCTAAACCTAAAAAATAAATCAAAATAAAAAAACTTAAACTAAATAAACAAACCTAAAAAATAAAATAAACTAAACTAAATAAAATAAAAAATAAAGACTAAATAAAAAATAAAATAAAATAAAATAAAATAAAATAAAATAAACTAAATAAACCTAAACTAACCCTTGTTTACTTAATTTAAAAAAAAATCTAAACCCTAAATCCTCCCTAAAACCCTAAACCCTAAACCTAAACCCCTAAACCTAAACCCCAAAACAACCCTAAACCTAACTAAACCTAAACCTAAACCCAAAAACTCCTAAATCTTAAAACCTAATTAAATCCTAAAATTCTAAACTAAATCTAATCCTAAATCTAAACCCTAAAAAATAAACCCTAAACCTTACCTATACCTAAACTCCTAAACCCTAAACCCTAACCCTAAACCTTAAACTCTAACCAATAACCCTAAACCTTACACCCTAAACACCAATCCCTAACCCTAAACCTAAAGTAACTAAATAAATTAAAAAATAAACCTAAACCCTAAAACTTATTAAACCTAAACCTAAATCTAAACCCTAAGAATGGGATGAACCTTGACAGCTGGAACATCACCGTCAACCAGGCTCAGCCTAGATCTGATAGTGGAGGAGAAGGCAGAGACAACATTATCACAGTGGTGGTGGGGGATCTGGAGGTGTTGTTGGATAGGGTGTGGTCATTCGAAAGCATGGTTATGGAGGGGAGGAGCGGGGAGGGAGATCGGGGATATGATGGTGGATCTCGCTACCGAGAGGCGAGTGGTTCATGGGAATTGGGAGAAATCAAGAACAATCGATGATCCATGCTTATGGATCTATGTCTTTATAGTAGGACGCTCTATGCATGCTCATTTTTTTATCTATGCATGCTTTTTTTGTCTTAAAAAACTTGGTGTGTTACTTGGTTGATGAAATTAAAAAGAAGAAATGTTGAATCTAAATTTTTTCTTTGTTAACAAAAAATCAAAAATCCTAAACCCTAAACTAAAACCAGAACACTAGACATAAAACCTAAACCCTTAATTCTAAACCCTAAACCCTAAACCTTTAATTCTAAACATAAACCCTAAATTCTAAACAAACCCTATAAACTCTAAACCCTAAGCCCTAAACCCTAAACCTTAAAACCTAAAACCCTAAACCCTAAACCCTAAAACCTACAACCCTAAACCCTAAACCCTAAACCCTAAACCCTAATCCCCAAACCCTAAACCCTATATCCTAAACCCTAAACCCTAAACCCTAAAAACCTAAAAACCTAAACCTAAAATAAATAAAACCTAAAAATAAACTAAATAAGAAAATAAACCTAAATAAAATGAAATAAATAAAATAAAACAAAACCTAAACTAAAACCTAGACGTGAACCTAAATCTAAAAATAAAATAAAATAAAAAATAAAAATTAAACTAAAATAAAATAAATAAAAACCTAAAGTAAACAAAAAATAAAACAAACCTAAAAATTATAAACCTAAATAAAATAAAAACTAAATGTAAAATAAAAATAAAATAAAATAAAAACCTAAACCTAAAAAATAAACCTAAAAATAAATAAAAAATAAAACCTAAATCCTTAACTAAAAAAAACCTAAACCTAAAATAAATAAAATAAAATAAACCTAAACCTAAACAAAAATAAACTAAATAGAATAAATAAAACCTAAACCTAAACCTTAAATAAACTAAACCTAAATCCTAAACTAAATAAAATAAAATATAATAAAAATAAACCTAAACCTAAACTAAAAAATAAAACCTAAAAATAAACCTAAAATAAAAACCTAAAACCTAAACCTAAAAAAATAGAATTAAAATCTAAACCTAAACCTAAGAATAAAAAATAAAACCTAAACCTAAAAAATAAAATAAAAATATAACTAAACTAAATACTAAACATAAACCTAAACCTATTCCTAAAAAATAAACTAAAAAAAAAACCTAAACTAAAAAAATAAACCTAAAATAAATAAACCAAACTTAATAAAAATAAAAAATAAACTTAAATAAAAATAAAAATAAAACAAACTAAATAAAGATAAATAAAAATAAATAAACCTAAACCTAAACTAAAATAAACTAAAATAAAATAAATAAAACCTAACCCTAAACCTAAAATAAACTAAACCTAAACTTAAACCTAATTTATAAAAAATAAAATAAACTAAAAATAAACCTAAACTTAAACTAAAAAATAAAACCTAAAAATAAACCTAAAATGAAAACCTAAAATCTAAACCTAAAAATAAATAAACTAAAATAAATGAGCTAAATAAATTTGAACCTACAAGTTTATATAATTTTAAAAAAATAAAAAATAAAAAAACCCTAACCCTAAAACTAACGCTAAACCCTAAACCCTGAACCCTAAACCTACAACCATAAACCCTAAAGCCTAAACCTTAAAACCCTAAACTCTTAACTCTAAACCCTAAACTTAAAATAAATAAAAAAACTTAAACCCTAACCTAAAGAAAACTTAACCAAAAATAAAATTAAAATAAACCAAAACCTAAACTAAATTAAACTAAACTAAAATAAATAAAACATAAACCTAAACCTAAACCTAAACCTAAACTAAATAAAATAAAAT
This sequence comes from Cymbidium sinense, assembly GCA_021442155.1. NCBI lineage: Eukaryota > Viridiplantae > Streptophyta > Magnoliopsida > Asparagales > Orchidaceae > Cymbidium > Cymbidium sinense. The sequence continues at coordinate 22,117,597 of CM038222.1, forward strand.
AAACTAAAAATAAACCTAAACCTAAACTATAAAATAAAACCTAAAACCTAAACCTAAAAAAATAAATAAAAACCTAAACCTAAATATAAAAATAAAAAAATAAAACCTAATCCTAAAAAATAAAATAAAAATAAAACTAAACTATAAAATAAACATAAACCTAAACCAAAACCTAAACCTAAAAAATAAATAAACATTTAAAACCTAATTGAAAATAAATAAAATAAACTAAATAAAAATAAAAATAAACCTAAATCAAAATAAAAAATGAGTTAAAGTAAAATAAATATAGAAAAAACTAAATAAACCTAAACCTACCATTTTACTTAATTTTAAAAAAATAAAAAACCCTAACCGTAAATCCTAAACCCTAAACTCTAAACCCTAAGCCTATAACCTAAACCCTAAACACTAAATGATAAAACCATAGACCCTAAAACCCTAAAAGCTCAACCCTAAGCCCTAAATCCTAATCCCTAAATCCCTAAACCCTAAACCCTAAACCCTAAACCTAAAGCCTTAAGCCTAAACCGAAAGCCTAAAAAACCCTAAACCCTAAAGCCTAAACACTAAATAAACCCTAAACCCTAAACCCTAAAACCCTAAACCCTAAATCCTAAACCCTAAACCGTAAACCATGAAAGCTAAAAATCTAAAAACCTAAACCTAAACTAAATAAAACCTAAAAATAAAAAATAAAAAAATCTAAACCTAAATAAAATAAAATAATAACCTAAACTAAAACCTAAACCTAAACCTAAAAATAAAATAAAATAAACTAACTAAAAAAATAAAAATAAAATAAATAAAAACCAAAATTAAACTAAAAAATAAAATAAACATAAGAGAAAAAAACCCAAATAAATTAAAAATTAAACATAAATAAAAATAAAATAAACCTGAAATAAACCTAAAATAAAATAAAATAAAAATTAAATAAAAGCCTAAACATAAAAAGTAAACCTATAAATAAAACCAAAACCTAAACTAAAAAAACATAATCCTAAAATAGAAATAAACCTAAACATAAACTAAAATAAACTAAACTAAAATAAATAAAACTTAAACCTAAACCTAAACCCTAAACTAAATAAAATAAAAGAAATTAAAAATAAACTGAAACCTAAATAAAAAAATAAAACTTAAAAATAAACCTAAAATAGAAACCTAAAACCTAAAATTAAAAAATAAAAATAAAAATCTAAGCCTAATCATAAAATAAATAAAAAACTTAAACTTAAAAAGTAAATTAAAAATAAAACTCAACTAAAAAATAAACCTAAACCTAACCTTAATCCAAAAAAATAAACTAAAATAAAATACCAAAACTAAAATAAAAAACCTAAACTAAAATAAAAAAACCTAAAATAAATAAACTAAACTAAATATAAATAAATAAACTTAAATAAAAATAAAAACTAAAATAAACTAAAATAAACAAAAATAAACTAAAAAAACAAAATAACCAAAAGAAGAAATGTAAATCAATGTTTCTCTGAAAAGACCCAAAAACCTAAACCCTAAACTAAAACTTGAACCCTAAACCTAAAACTTAATCCTAAACCCTAAACCCTAAAACCCTAAACCCTCAACCTTAAACCCAAACCCTAAACCCTAAACCCTAAACCCTAAACCCTAAACCTTAAACTAACTCTAAACCCTAAACCCTAAAAAGCTAAATACCTAAACCTAAACTAATTGAAACATAAAAAAAATCTAAACCAAAATAAAATTAAGAAATATAATAAAATAAAAACATAAATAAAAAAAACTTAAACTTATACCTAAAAAGAAAATAAAATAAAAAATAAAAACATGAACCCCTAAACCTAAAACTTAAACCCTAAACCCTAAACCCTAGACCCTAAACCCTAAAAACCCTAAACACTAAACCCTAAATCCTAAACCCTAAACCCTAAAATCCTAAACCCTAAACCCTAAAGCCTAAAACATAAACCCAAAACCCAAAATCCTAAACCCTAAAAGCTAAAAACCTAAACCTAAACTAATTAAAACCTAAAAATGAAATAAATAAAAAAATCTAAACCAAAATAAAATAAAAACATAAACTAAATCTTAAACCTAAACCTAAACCTAAAAAGAAAATAAAATAAACAATAAAAACTAAAGTAAAATAAATAATAATTAAAACTAAAGAAAAAATAAAAAACCTAAATAAAATAAAATGTAAACTTATAATAAAAATAAAATTAACTTAAAATAAAATAGAATAAAAATGAAATAAAAACCTAAACCTAAATTATAAAACTAAAAATAAAACTTAAAAATAAATAAATAATATAACCAAAACCATAAACTATAAATAAAACCTAAACCTAAATAAAAAAAATAAAACAACCTAAACCTAAACTAAAATTAATAAAACCTAAACATAAACCTAAAATAAACTAAACCTAGACCAAAAACTAAACTAAATAAATAAAATCTAAGCCATAAACTAAAAAAAGAAACTAAACCTAAAATAAAAATAAAATAAACCTAAACCTAAATTAAAATAAAATAAACTAAAGTAAATAAAACCTAAACCTAAACCTAGACCTAAACTAAAATAAATAAATAAACTAAAAATAAGCCTAAACTGAAAAATAAAACCTAAAAATAAATTTAAAATAAGAATCTAAAACGAAAACCTAGAAAAATCAAATAAAAACCTAAATCGAAACCTAAAATTAAAAAAAATATAAACCTAAAAAATAAAATATAAAAAACTAAAATAAAGAATAAACCTTAACCTAAAAAATAAACTAAAATTAAAATTACTAAACTCAAATAAATAAACTAAAAATAAATAAGCTAAGTTAAATAAAAATAAAAATAAACTTAAATCAAAATAAAAAATAAACTAAATAATCCTAAACATACAAGTTTACTTAATTTAAAAATTTTAAAAAAAAGAAAAAAAACCTAATGCTAAACCCTAAAACCCTAAACCCTAAACCTTAAACCCTAAACCCTAAACCCTAAACCCTAAACCCTAAACCCTAAAACATACAACCCAAAACAATAAACCCTAAACTACAAACCCAAAAAACCTAAACCCTAAAAGCTAAACCATAATTCGTAAACCATAAACCCTAAAAACCTAAACTAAACAAAACCTAAAAATTAAATAAATAAAAAAGCCTAAACTTTAAAAAAATAACTAAAATAAAATGAAATAAAATCTTAAACTAAAACCTAAACCTAAACCTAAATTTAAAAATAAAATAAAATAATAAATAAAAATTGAAATAAAATAAATAAAAACCTAAACTATGCTAAAAAATAAAATAAACCTAAAAATAAAAAACCCAAATAAAATAAAAACTAATCATAAAATAAAAATAAAATAAACCTAAAATAAAATAAAATAAATAATAAATAATAACCTAAACCAAAAAATAAACGTAAAAATATAACATTAAAAATAAATAAAAAGTAAAACTTAAATTCGAAACTAAAAAAAAACCTAAACCTAAATTAAAGAAAAGAAAATAAACTAAAATAAAATAAAACCAAAACCTAAACTAAATTAAACATAAACCCTAAACTATCCAAAATAAAATAAACCTAAACTAAACTAAAAGAATGAAATAATCTTAAGAATAAAAAAATAAATAAAATAAAAGCTAAACTATAAATAAAAATAAAATAAACCTAAAATAAAATAAAATAAAAACTAATTAAAAACCTAAACCTAAAAATAAATGAAAAATAAAACCTAAACCCCAAAACTAAAAAAAACCATAACCTAAAATAAAAGTAAAACAAGTCAAAACCTAAACCAAAATAAACTAAACTAAAATAAATAAAACCTAAAACTAAACCTAAACTAAATAAAATAAAATAAACTAAAAATAAACCTAAACCTAAACTAAAAAAACTAAAACCTATAATAAACCTCAAATAAAATCATTAACCTAAACATAAAAAAATAAAGTAAAAACCTAAACCTAAAAATAAAAATAAATAAAACCTAATCCTAAAAATTAAAATTAAAATAAAACTAAACTAAGAAATAAACATAAACCTAAGCATGAACTTTAACTTAAAAAATAAATTAAAATAAAAAACCTAAACTAAAATAAATAAAGTTAAAATAAATCAAAATAGGAAATAAAATAAATTAAAATAAATAAAAAATAAACAAAATAAACCTAAACTCGCAATTTTAAAATGTAAAAAAATTAAAAAAATAAATAAAATAAACCTAAACCCTAAACCCTAAATCCTAAACCATAAACCCTAAACCCTAAACCCTAAGCCCTAAAAACCTAAAAACCTTAAATCCTAAAGCCTAAACACTAAACCCTAAACCCTAAACCCTAAAACCCTAAACCCTAAACTTTAAACCGTAAACCTTGTACCCTAAATATTTAAAAACCTAAACTTAAACTAAGTAAAACTTGAAAATAAAAAATAAAAAAATTTAAACCTAAATAAAATATTAAAAATTAAATAATATAAAAACCTAAACTAAAACCTAAACCTAAACCTAAAAATAAAATAAAATAAATTAACTAAAAGGAACAAAAATAAAATAAATAAAAACCAAAATTATACTAAAAAAATAAAATAAACTTTATAGCAAAAAAACCTAAATAAAATAAAAACTAAATGTAAAATAAAAATAAATAAACCTAAAATACAATAAAATAAAACTAAATAAAAGGCTAAAGATAAAAAGTAAACTTAAAAATAAAACCTAAACCTAGACTAAGAAAAACCTAATCTTAAATGAAAATAAAATAACTAAAATAAAATAAACCTAAACCTAAACTAAAGTAAACTAAACTAAATTAAATAAAACCTAAACCTAGACCTAAACCCTAAATAAAATAAAATAAAAGAAATTAAAAATAAACTTAAACCTAAATAAAGAAAATAAAACTTAAAAATAAACCTAAAATAAAAAAATTAAAACCTACACCTAAAAAAATTTAATAAAAATGTAAAATAAAAAATAAAATTGAAATCAAAAAAATAAAATAAAAATAAACCTATACCTAAACCTAATCCAAAAAATATACTAAAATAAAATTCTTAAACTAAAGTAAAAAACCTTGACTAAAATAAATAAAACTAAAATAAATAAACTAAACTAAATAAACATAAAAAATAAACATAAAAAATAAAAAATAAAATAAACTAAAATAAATAAAAAATAAACTAAATAAATTAATTAAACAAAAGAAGAAATGTTGTAAATCTGAATTTATTCTCTGTTAAAAAAAACCAAAAAACATTAAACCTTAAACTAAAACTTAAACCCAAAACCCTAAACCTTAAAAATTGTAAACCCAAAACCCAAAGCCCAAAACACAAAATCCTAAAACCCTAAACCCTCAACCTTAAACTCTAAGACCTAAATGCTAAACACAAAACCCTAAACCCTAAACCTTAAACTAACCCTAAACACTAAAAAGCTAAAAACCTAAACCTAAACTAATTAAAACCTAAAAATAAGATAAATAAAAAAATCTAAACCAAAATAAAAATAAAATAAAATAAAATAATAAACTAAAACCTAAACCTAAACATAAACTTAAACCTAAACCTAAAATGAAAATAAAATAAAAAATAAAAACTTAAATAAAATAAAATAAATAAAAACCTAAACTGAACTAAAAAAAATAAAAAACCTAAATAAAAATAAAATTAACCTAAAATAAAATAAAATAAAAACTAAATAAAAACTAAATAAAAACTTAAACCTAAATAATAAACCTAAAAATAGGTAATAGATAAAACCTAAACCTAAACCTAAAATAAAAATAAAATAAACTTAAATCTAAACTTAAATAAATAAAACCTAAACCTAAAATAAAATAAAATAAAATAAAATAAACTTAAAATAAGCTTAAACTATAAAAATAAAATCTAAAAATAAACCTAAAAATAAAAAATAAAACCTAAACCTAAAACTAAACTAAAAAATAAAATAAACCTAAACCTAAACCAAAAAAATAAACTAAAATAAAAAAAACCTAAACTCAAATAAATAAACTAATCCAAATAAAATGAAAATAAACTTAAATAAAAATAAAGAAGAACATAAACTAAATGAACTTAAATCTACTGCTTTAATTTAAAAAAAAAAGAACATCAACCCTAAACCATAAACCCTAAACCCTAAAACTAACCTTAAACCCAAAACAAAACTTAAACCCTAAACCCCAAAATAACCCTAAACCCTAAACCTACAACCATAAACCCAAAACCCTAAACCTACAACCCTAAACCTTAAAAAACCTAAACCCACTTACTGCATCTTTTGTTATCTTTGCTGAATTAATGGTTGTCAACAAAGCTATTGAGATTTGCTTACAAAATGGTTGGCTTAATATCTAGATTGAGGTGGATGCTCTCTTGCTGATTGATATGTTGACTTCCACCAAGGTGGGAAATACAGATTTGTATTACCTCCTTAATCATACTAGAGCTCTCCTATCTCAAGTTTATTTCAAAATCACTCATGTTTGGCGCAATGGAAATGTGTGTGATGATTGCCATGATAATCTAGGTGCTAGATTAAATGACATAACTTTCTTTGATCAGCTTAATCTTCTTAAACATTTGTGTGGATTGGTTAATTTGGATAATACTGGATTACCCTATCTCAGGGATTAGTCTCATTTTATGCTTTTTGGTCTGGTAATGATTTTTCCTTACCTGTATGTTCAACCTTTGTTTTATTTATGTTGCAACTTAGTTTTTCTGATGCATTTCCCTAAAACTACTATATGGTTATCCTTTGATGGAGGCTCTTGCCTTTGTAGTCTCAGTTGTTGGTTTATTATTAATTATTCAGCTACTTGTTGGGTTTTATTGTCTTTGTTTTTTCCCTTATTGAATGGGGTTGTGCTTCCTGTTTCCCTAATCCGCTAATTTGTGCTGCCCCTTTTCCTAATCTGCAGGGATAGATTATGTATTTTGATAGCCATCATTCTGTTTCATTGCATGATTGGGACTATTTCTTGCATCCCATTCCTACTATCTTTATTGATACTGTTTGCCTAGCTGCTGGTCTATTTTCCCTCGATTTGAAGGATTTAATGATGTATTATTTTTTGTTCCCCCTTTATTTCAATGCAGAAATGGTCTGCCAACATTACTCTCTATCGGGTTCAATATTTAGTTTACTATTTTGGCTACTGGCTGAATGGTCTTTCAAGTTTTTATCTTTAGCAGGCTAACTATTGCGGTTGGTTTTTTGAGTGGTCTTTTTTTATGTTGTTTACTATGTGGTTAACCATATTATTTGTGCCTTTGTGATATGGGTATATCTGTTACTTCATTTCCCTCTTGGATCTTTTAGACTTGTGCAATTACTGTTGTGATCATGCTATTATCAAGGTGATTGTTAACATCTGTATTGCTAACACTAAATGTCTCTCCTCTTTACAGGGCTATTTTCCTGGCCAAGAGGTTTCATTTGGGTAGGGATATTTTTACTTATATGCTGAATGGTTTTTTGGATTACTATGTCCATGAGGCTGAATATTGTGTTTGGATTCATGCCTGGCCTTTTGTTCTGATGATTTCCATGTGGTTAACCTCATTATCTGTGGCTATGCTGTATGGATTTATCAGCTGGTTGCATTTTACTCTTGGCTCTAATAGACATGTATATTTATTATTGTGATCATGTTATTGATAAGGTGGATGTGGCCAAGATGTTTCATCTTGGTAGGGATGTTATTAGCTGTACATTCCCTTGCAATGTTGGCATTTATTGGTGATACTTATCTTATATGGGATTGGTGTCATCCCTTTACCATTTTGATCTATGTTGCCTTCTTTTCTATAGTGTATGTGGCTATATTTTGGTATGCAGGTACTATAAATAAAATGATTTTCTTCCAATGTCTACTGTTTCCCCCCAGGTTTGTATTAGCACTTATGATGTAACCCTTCATTGGAAGTTTGGATGCTCATGTTTGTGGCTGCCCCAATTTTATGTGACTAAGCCTGAGCCCATTCCCACACACTACTCTATAATTCTCTCATTTTATTTTGATTTTACTTTTAATTTGAGTTGTATCACTTTAATTGTGCTAAACTCTAAACTCAACTAAATCAAACTTAACCTGAAATCAAGCCAACTAAACTCAATTGGTCCACTTGACCAAAAGTGGCCAATTTGACTTATTTGGGCCAAGTTCTAATCCTACCCAAATTGGATTGAACCAAACCAACAAAACCTCCCATCATGATTGTTAATCACCCTAGCTTGATCAATTGTCACAAATTGGGTCAAACCAAGTCAACTTGGTTATTTGACCAAGTCAACCCTTAACCCATATGAACCTAAACTAGCCAAATTGCAACCTAAGCCAATTCCTTTGAAACCAATGATTCATACCAAATCAAAATCAATATTTGAATATGACTTGACCTTTAATTGAATCAAACCAAACCTAATTGGCCCTCTTGACCTAAGTTGACCCAAATTGACCTAAATGACTAAACTGGGTCAAATCAAAATATAAACCAAATTGATTGCAACCAATGACTCAAATTCATTCAAAATTGATTGTTGAACTTGACCAAGGTCATGATTGGACCTAATTGAAGTCAATTGACCTACTTAGCCCAAATTGACCTAAAGGTTCAAGTTGGCCTAAATCAAAAGAAAATTTAAATTAATTGAAACTAAAGCCTACAATCATCTTCAATTGGCCAACTAAACCCAAACCAACACCCAACCCAAGCCAATTTGGCCAATTTGGTCAAATTGGTCAACTTAACCCATTTGACCCAAATGAATTTAAATGAGCCAAAATAAAATATAAGCCAAACTAAACCAAACTAATTAAACCAAAACATCCCAAATAATCATATGAACTTGGCTCAATCTTTAGCTTGACCCAATTTTACCAATTTGTCAATTTTACCCAAACTAACCCAATTTGACGTAAATTAGTCAAATTGAGCCAAACCTAACCAAATCAACTCAAATTGACCTGAAATTTGGGCTAACCTTTTTGGCTCATTTCACCCCAAATTAAATCCAATGCTAAATGGTCATTCTACCCTTGGGTCAAGGGCATCACATGAGACAAATCACCCATCTAAATGGTCATTTCCATTCCTTGGCCACTTGGTACTCTCTCAATGGTCCACCTAGGCACCTAGGATGATGCCCAACTTGACCTAAGGGGTGGTTGGGTCAGCCATGACCCATGGGAGGTGAAATCACCTTACTCTCCCCATTGGAGCATTTGAAACCCATAAGACACCCATGACTCCTCCTTGGCAGCCAGCTCCACACCTTTAAATAACCAAGCCGAGCTAACTCACCTCCTTCCTCCCACCCACGACTCCCTAAGATGGTTAGCCGACCACTAGAAGCCAAACCCAATCCCACAGTTTGATCAAGATGAATGGGGGTATACATCCCCATGTTTCCACTTAAACACACACAAAAATCATTCCTCGGATCCCTAGCTACCCAAGACAAGCCGCTAAAGCCATTCCCTAAGCTCTCAAGCTTGTTCCTTGATCGAAAAATGCCATTCCCATCCGTCTCGAAATAGGACACTCCCATTTCCAACCTTACTTACCCATTTCTCAATCAAACTCAAATTAACTTTGCACGCACCTTTCCTAGGCCTCACCGAGCAAGAATGAATTATCTCCTAAGCTTCTCGAGCACCGAAGGTGGGACTTCGACCAAAGTCAAGCTCCAAATCATCAGTTCGTGGCCTTCCGAGTGAACATCAAGAAATTGATCCAATTATTGCTCAACAAGGATTCGTCTCCACTAGATGAAGCTTCCTCAATCATTTGAGCCGTCCGTCTTGATATCCAGCGAGGTGTGCTTCCAAAATTGATCCTTAGGCAAAAATGGGTTGGAGCTTTTTGAAGGAAACTTGTATCTCATGTAATCTTGACCATTGGATACCATCTGATTGATGTTGTGAAGGTCTGGGATCCTTTTGGAGTTGATCCGAGATTAGGTAAGCTCAGATCAAGTGAGCAATGGTGGACGGACTCCATTCTCCCTCACTCGTGTGATGTTAGATCACCCACCATCCCTTCCATGTGATCGAAATGGATGATCGTGATTAGATCCACTAGATTGATTTGATTTAATCCTATTAAGCTATGGAATTAATCATAGGTGTCCGATCATAGATCAAATAGCTGATGAGAAAGCGCATCCGCCTCCGCAAGTAGGCGCTGAGTTGGTTAAGTTTAAGTAGCCAATCCTGCGGCGTCACGTGGAAAGTGTGCCATGTTAGTGTGCCATGTGTCACTAATAAGATTATGCTTTAATTAGACAATTAATCATTTTTAATGGCTGAAACTTCTAAAAATCATAACAAATTATAGAGAAATAAAAAATGCAAATAAATACTCATTTTGAAGGTATTTCATAGGCGAATTAATTAAAAATGATCTTAACTAATTTTTAATAGGAATTAAGGTTTGATTATAAAATTAATTAGCTTAATTACTTCTTAATTACTTGAGCAATTAATCCCAAAATTTGTGAGTTAATTTAATGGGATGACCTCTGAATCCCATGATTTTCTTGGGATTTATTGCTCTTTTAATTAGGAAAATTGATCAATTAAAGCTTAACTACTCTTTTAAGTTAATTGATGATTAATTAATCCATGAATAGTAATAAATTGGTTAATTAACCCTAAACCCTATACCCTTAACCCTTAACCCTATACCCTAAACCCTAAAACATATAACCATAAACCATAAACCCTTAACACAAAACCCTAAACCCTAAAGACTAAACCATAAACCTTAAACCCTAAAAACCTAAAAACCAAAACTTAAACTAAATAAAACTTAAAAATAAAATAAATAAAAAAACCTAAACCTAAATATAATAAAAAAATAAAAATAATAAAAACCTAAACTTAAAAATAAAATAAACTAAATAAATAAAACATAAACTAAAAAAAATAAATAAAAACTTAAACTAAACTAAAAAATAAAATAAACCTAAAAATAATAAACCTAAATAAAATAAAACACAAACTTAAAATAACAATAAAATAAACCTAAAATAAAATAAAATAAAAACTAAATAAAAACCTAAACCTAAAAAATAAACCTAAAAAAAAAAAATTAAAACCTAAACCCTAAACTAAAAAAAAGAACCTAAACCTAAAATGAACAAATAAAATAAACCTAAACCTAAAATAAAATAAATAAAACATAAACCTAAACCCTAAAATAAATAAAATAAAATCAACCAAAAATAAACCTAAATCTAAACAAAAAAATAAAACCTCAAAATAAACCTACAATAAAAAAATAAAACCAAAACCTAAAAAAATAAATAAAAACCAAAACCTAATTCTAAAAATAAAAAATAAAACCTAAACTTGCAAAGATGAAATAAAAATAAAAATAAACTAAAAAAATAAAAATACATCAAAATTTAAACCTAAAAAATAAACTAAAATAAAAAACCTAAACTTAAATAAATAAACCTAAAATAAATAAACTAAATTGAATAAAAATAAAAAATAAACCTAAATAAAAATAAAAAATAAAATAAACTAAAATAGATAAACTAAATAATCTTAAACCTATCTTTCTAATTTTAAAACCCAAAAAAACCCAAACCCTAAATTAAATGCTAAACCCTAAACCCTAAAATTAATCCTATATCCTAAATGCTAAACTAACCCTAAACCCTAAAACATAAATAAAAAAAATTAAAACAAACCCTAAACCCTAAACCCTAAACCATAAAACCCTAAACCTTAACCTAAACTAAACCTCCTTAATAACCTAAACCTAAAACCTAAACTAAACTTAAACTTAAACCCTAAACTAAAACCTTGAACCCTAAACCTAAACCATGAAACCTAAATAAACCCTAAACTCAAACCCTAAACCTAAAACTAAACCCTAAAACCCATAACCCTAACCTAAACTGAAACCCTAAACCCTAAACCCTAAAAACCTAAAAACCTAAAAACCTAAAAACCTAAACCTAAACTAAAACCTAAAAAAATAAATAAAAAACCTAAACCTAAATAAAATAAAATAAAATAGAAACCTAAACTTAGACCTAAACCTAAAATTAAAATAAAATAAATAATAATAACTAAACTCAATTAAAATAAATAAAGACCAAAGCTAAACTAAAAAATAAAATAAACCTAAATAAAATAAAAACTAAATGTAAAATAAAAAATAAAATAAATTAAATTAAAATAAAATAAAAACTAAATATTAACCTAAACTTAAAAAATAAACTTAAAAATAAAACATAAACCCTAAACTAGAAAAAATAAATCTAAAATAAAAAAATAAAATAAACCTAAACCTAAACTAAAATAAACTAAGCTAAAATAAATAAACCTAAAACTTACCCTAAAATAAACTAAACGAACTAAACTAAATAAAATGAAATAAACTAAAATAAATATATACCTAAAACAAAAAAAACATATAAATGAAACTAAAATAAAACTTAAAACCTAAACAAAAATAAATAAAATAAAACCTAAGCCTAAAAAATAAAATAAACATTAAACTAAACAAAAAATAAACTTAAACCTAAACCTAAAAAAACTAAAATGAAATAAAAAGACTTAACTAAAATAAATAAACTAAAATAAATAAACTAATAAAATAAAATAAAAAATAATAAATAAAATAAAAAATAAAATAAACTAAATAAACCCACTAATTTTTTTTTAAAAAAAACTTAAATCCTAAGTCCTAAACCCTATACCCTAAACTTACAACACGAAACCTACAACCCTAAACCCTAAACCCTAAACCCTAAACCTTAAAAGCATAAACCCTAAAACCCTATATCCTAAATCCAAAACCCTAAACTCTAAACCCGAAGCCCTAACCCTAAACCCTAAACCCTAAACCTAAACCATAAACCTAAACCTAAAGTAACTAAATAAATTTAAAAATAAACCTAAACCCTAAAACCTAATAAACCTGAACTTAAACCCTAAGAATGGGTAGAACCTTGATGACAAGAACATCAAGGTCAACCAAACTGCCTAAATTAAGGAAGGTGAAGGTGAGGTGGTTATCGCAGGTGGGATCTAGGTGGATATGGAGGTGGTCGAGCGGAGGTTATGAGGTGGAGCAATGGAGATTATAGCTGTGGTGGCGGCGTAGGGAGAGATCAGACATATGATGGTGGATCCTGCTACTCGAGAGGCCACGATGATTCTGATGGGAAGTGAAACTAAAGAATGACCAAACCAATCTACTGCTTATGGAACTATGTCTTTACAATAAAAATGATTTTAGTTATCTATGGTATTTGATTTGCTCTATGCGTGCTCAATTTTGATCTATGTTGTCACTTGTGTCTTAGAAAACTTGTTCTGTTACTTGGTTGATGAAATTGAAAAGAAGAAATGTTGAATCTCAATTTATTCCTTATTAAAAAAAAACCTCTTATATCCTAAACACTAAACCCTAAACCTACAACCCTAAACCCTAAACTATAAAAAATGTTAAACCTAACCCTAAACCCTAAAAGCATAAACCCTAAAACCCTAAACCCTAAACCCTAAACCCTAAAGCCTAACCCTAAACACCAAACCCTAAACCCCAAATGCTAAACCTAAACCTAAAGTAACTAAATAAATTAAAACATAAAGTTATACCCTTAAACCTAATAAACCTAAACCTAAACTGAAACCCTAAGAATAGGCTAAACCTTGATGACATGAACATCATCAACCAGGCTCGCCTAGATCTCGGTGGATGCAAGGTGGAGGTGGAGGTTATAAGGGTGGTGGTGGAGGATCTAGAGGTGATGCAAAATGGAGGTGGTGGTCGAGTAAGGCTTATAGGGAGAGGAGCGATGGGGGTTACTCCTATGGTGGTGGCGGAGGGAGAGATTGGAGATATGATGGTGGATCCTACTACTCGAGAGACTGGGGTGGTTCTGATGGGAACTGGAGAAATTGAAGAACAACCGATCCGAACTGGTGCTTATGGAACTATGTCTTTAAGTATAGAAGGTTATAGTTATATAGGGTTCTTGATTTGTTTTATGCATGCCCATTTTATAACTATGTCGTCACTTGTGTCTTAGAAAACTTGGTGTGTTACTTGGTTGATGAAATCGAAAAGAAGAAATGTTTAATCTAAATTTGTTCTCTGTTAAAAAAACCAAAAAACCTAAACCCTAAAACCTAAACCCTAAAACCCTAAATCTAAAACCCTAAACCCAAAATCCTAAACCCTAAACACTAAAAACCTAAAAACCTAAACCTAAAAAATAAAATAAAAATTAAACTTAACTAAAAAATAGACCTAAACCTAAACCTAAACATAAAAAATAAACAAATATAAAAAACCTAAATTAAAATAAATAAACTTAATATAAATAAACTAAACTAAATAAAAATAAAAAATAAACCTAAATAAAAATAAAAAATAAACCTAAATAAAAATAGAAAGTAAACTTAAATAAAAATAAAAATAAAAATAACTAAAATAAATAAAAAAATAAACCATGTAAACTAAATAAACATAAACCTATAGGTTTATTTAATTTATAAAAAACCATAAACCCTAAATCCTAAACCCTAAACAAACCTAATGAATAAACCCTAAACTAACCCTAAACCAATAAACCCTAAACTATAAACCCTAAACTTAAACCTAAACCCTAAACCCTAAACCCTAAACCTAATCCAATCCAAAACTATGAACCCTAAAACATAAACCTTACAACCCTAAACCCTAAATCTTAAACCCTAAACCTTAAACCATAAACCCTAGACCCTAAACTAAGCCCTAAACCTAACCCTAAACCTTAAACCCTAAACCCACAACAATAAACCTACAACTCTAAATCCTAAACCCTAAACTTTAAGAAAATCCTAACACTAAACCCTAAACCCTAAAAGCATAAACACTAAAACCATAAGCCCTAAACCCTAAACCCTAAACTCTAAACCCTAAACCCTAAACCCTAAGCCCTAAACCCAAACCCTAAATCTAAACTTAAACCAATAGTAACTAAATAAATTAAAAAATAATCCTAAATCCTAAAACATAGTAAACCTAAACCTAAACCTGAAGCCTAAGAATGGGTAGAATCTTGACGACGGGAACATCACCATCAACAAGGCTCTGTCTAGTTCTGGGAGTGGAGGTGAAGTCAGAGGTGGCAGTTATTATAGTGGTGGTGGGGGATCTGGAAGTGCTGGCGGATTTGGAGGTGGTGGTTGGTGCAGTGGTGGTTATGGAGGTGGGAGAAGCGATGGAGGTTACATCCATGGTGGTGGCGGAGGGAGAGATCGATGACATGATGGTGCATCCCGCTACTCGAGAGGTCAGGGCAGTTCTGATGGGAACTGGAGAAACTAAAGAATGATCCAATATGCTCTTATGGAACTGTGTCTTTATTACTGAGATGGTTCTAGTTATCTGGGGTTTTTTAGTTGCTCTATGCGTGCTCATTTTTTATCTATGTTGTCGCTTGTGTCTTAGAAAATTTGGGGTGTTACTTGGGTGATGAAATTGATAAGAAGAAATGTTGAATCTGAATTTGTTCTCTATTAAAAAAAATACCAAACTCTAACTAAACTAAACCTAAAACCTAAACCCTAAATCTTAAAAGTAAAATTAAAAATAAAATAAAATGCAACCTAACCCTAAACAACCACAACACTAAACTACAACACTAAACCTAAACCCTAAACCCTATCTAAAACCCTAAACCCTAAAAGACCTTAAACCTTAAACTATAAACCCTAAACCCTAAACCCTAAACCCTTAACCCTTAACCCTTAACCCTAAACACCAATCCCTAAACCTAAACCTAAAGTAACCAAATAAATTAAAAAATAAACTAAAACCCTAAAACCTAATATACCTAAACCTAAACCCTAAGAATGGATAGAATCTTGATGGCAGGAACATCACCGTAAACCAGGCTCAGTCTAGATCTAGTAGTGGAGGAAATGGTGGAGGTGACAGTTATCAAAGTGGTGGTAGGGGATCTAGAGTTGCTAGTGGATATGAATGTGATGGGTGGAAAGGTGGTGGAGGAGGCGAGAAGTGATGGAGGTTATAGGGTGGTGGCGAGGGAGATCGTGGATATGATGTCGGATCTCGCCACTGAGAGGCCGTACATTGATGGGAATTAAAATTGAAGAATGACCCATCCGACCGGCCGCTTATAGAACTATGTCTTTATAAGAGATGATTCTAGTTATCTAGGGTGTTTGATTTGCTCTATGAGTGCTCATTTTTTATCTATGTCATCGCTTGTGTATTAGAAAACTTGGTATGTTACTTGGTTAATGAAATCGAATGGAAGAAATATTGAATATGAATTTGTTCTCTATTAAAAAAAAAATAAATCCTAAACTAAAACTTGAACCCTAAACCTAAAACCTAAACCCTAAACCCTAAACCCTAAAAATAAAAAAAAAAAAAAATTTTAAAAAAAAACTAAACCCTAAACCTTAAAAAACTCTAACCCCTAAACCCTAAACCCTAAACCCTAAAAGCATAAATAATAAAATCATAAAACCTAAACCCCAAACCCTTAATTTAAACCTAAAGTAACTAAATAAATTAAATAATAAACCTAAACCCTAAGAATGAGCAGAACCTTGATGGCATGAACATCAACTGCTCGCCTAGATCTCTCTGGAGGAGGAAGCAAGAAGTGATCGCAAAGGGTGGTGGGGATCTGAGGATGAAGGTGGTGGTCAAAGCAGTGGTGGTTATGGAGGTGGGAGGAAAGATTGAGGTTACAGCTGCGGTGGTGGTAGAGAGAGAGATCAGGGATATGATGGTGGATCCAAATGAGAGGCGTTTCCGATGGGAAATGGAGAAACTGAAGAATGGTCAATCCGATCTACTGCTTATGGAACTATATCTTTATAGTAAAGCGAGTTCTAGCTATCAAAGGTTTTTGATTTGCTCTATGCATTCTCATTTTTGAACTATGTCATCATTTGTGTCTTAGAAAACTTGGTGTGTTACTTGGTTGAGGAGGTCAAAAAGAAGAAATGTTGAATATGAATTTGTTCTCTGTTAAAATAAAAAGAAGCTTTAAACCCTAAACCATAAACTAAAACCTGAACCCTAAACATAAAACCTAAACCCTAAACCCTAAACTTTAAAATAAAAAAAAAGTTAAAATAATCCTAACCCTATACCCTAAAACCTTTAACCCTAAACCCCAAACCCTAAACTCTAAACCCTAAACTCTAAAAATCTAAAAACCTAAACCAAAATCTAAATAAAACCTAAATTAAATAAAAACAAAACAAAAAATAAGAATAAAATAAACCTAAAATAAAATAAAATAAAAACTAAATAAAAATGTAAACATAAAAAAATAAACCTAAAAATAAATAAATAAAACTTAAACCCTAAAAAAACCTAAACCTAGAATAAAAACAACATAAATAAAATAAAATAAACCTGAACCTAAATAAAAATAAATAAAACTAAAATAAATAAACCTTGAACCTAAACCTAAAATAAACTAAATCGAAACCAAAACCTAAACTAAAAAAAATAAAATAAACTAAAAGTAAACCTAAAATTAAACTAAAAAGTAAAACCTAAAATAAACCTAAAATAAAAACCAACAACCTACACCTAAAAAATAAATTAAAAACCTAAACCTAAACCTAAAAATACAAAATAAAATGTAAACCTAAATAATACACAACAAAAAGAAAACCTAAACCTAAAAGATAAACTAAAATAAAAAAACCTAAACTAAAATAAATAAACCTAAAATAAATAAATTAAACTAAATAAAAAAATAAAAATAAAAAAATAAACTCAAATATATAAAAAATAAACTAAATAAACCTAAACCTACCAGTTTACATGATTAAAAGAAACATATGCCCTAAATCCTAAATCCTAAACCCTAAACTCTAAACCCTACAACTAACCCTATACCCTGAACCTATAACCCTAAGACTACAACCCTAAACCCTAAACCTAAAAACCTAAAACACTAAACCCTAAATCCTAAACCCTAAACCCTAAACCCTAAACCCTAAAACCCAAAACACTAAATATTAAACCCTTTAACCTACAACCCTAAACCCTAAACCCTCAACCCTAAACTAACCCAAAACCCTAAACCCTAAGAATGGAAACATGATAGGAACATCATCATCACCAGCTTATTTAGATGGGAGGTGAAGGCTGAGGCATTGTCGCAATGATGGTGAAGGATATGGAGGTGTTAGTGGACATGGAGGTGGTGGTCGGAGCATTGGTGGTTGTCAAGGAAGGAGGAGTGACAGAGGTTATAGCTCTGGTGGTGGTGGATGGAAGGTTCAGGAATATGATGACAGATCCAACTACTCGAGAGGTGGGGGTGGTTCTGATGGAACTGGAGAAATTGAAGAATGGTCTGATATCCGCTTATGGAACTATCTTTACATTCGAGATAGTTACATTTTTTATTTGCTCTATGGGTGGTCATTTTTGATCTATGTCATTGCTTTTATCTTAGAAAACTTGGGGTGCTACTTGGTTGATGAAATCAAAAAGAAGAAATGTTGAATCTAAATTTATTCTCTGTTAAAATAGAAAAAACCTTAAACCCTAAACCCTAAACTAAAACTTAAAACCTAAACCTAAGACCAAAACTCTAAACCCTAAATCTTAAAACCTAAACCCTAAACTAACCCTAAACCCTAAACTCTAAACCCTATAAAGCTAAGAAACCTAAATTTAAACTAAATAAAACCTAAAAATAAATTAAATAAAAAAATTGAAACCAAAATAAAATAAAAAAATATAATAAAATAAAAACATAAACTAAAACCTAAACCTAAACCAAAACTTAAACCTAAATTTAAAAAGAAAAAAAATAAAAAATAAAAATTAAACTAAAATAAAATAAATAAAAACTTAAATTAAACTAAAAAAAATAAAAAACCTAAATAAAATAAAAACTAAACCAAATAATAAAAATAAAATAAACCTAAAATAAAATAAAATAGAAAATAAAAACCTAAACCTAAAAAATAACCCTAAAAAATAAAACCCAAAAAATAAATAAAAATAAGACCCTAAACCAAAAAAAAAAAAAATCCTAAACCAAAATTAAAATAAAATAAACAAAATATAAATAAAACCTAAACTAAATACTAAACTAAAATAAATAAAACTTAAACCTAAACCTAAAATAAACTAAACCTAAACCTAAACTTTAACCTAAACTAAATATAATAAACTAAAAAATATACTAAACCTAAACTAAAAATAAAACTTAAAAATAAAGCAAAATATAAATCTAAAACCTAAAACTAAAAAAGATAAAATAAAATTGAAACCTAAACCTAAACTAAAAAAAAAAAATAAACTCAAAAAATAAAAGAAAAATAAAACTCAACTAAAAAATAAAGCTGAACCTAAAGAAAAACTAAAATAAAAAACCTAAACTAAAATAAATAAACTAAACTACATAAAAAAATAAACTTAAATAAATAAAAAATAAACTAAATAAACCTGAACCTAGGGGTTTAGTTAATTTTTTTTAAAAAAACCCTAAACCACAAATTTTAAACCATAAACCCTAAACCCTAAACATATAACCCTAAAACAACCTAAACCCAAAAACCCTAAATCCTAAAACCTAAACCCTAAACTAAACTCAAACCTAAACCCTAAACCCTAAAACCATAAACCTTAAACCCTAAACCCTAAACCTTAAAACCTACAACGTTAAACCCTAAACTCCAAACCCCAAACCCTATACCCTAAACTAACCCTAAACTCTAAGAATGGGCTGAACCTTGACGGTAGGAACATCACCGTCAACTGGCTCAGCAGGTAGATCCTGGGAGGAGGCGGAGATGACATTTATGCAGGTGGTGGGGATCCGGAGGTGCGGTGGTGGAGGTGGTGGTTGGAGTAGTGGTGATTATGCAGGTGGGAAGAGCGATGGAGGTTACAGCTATGGTGGTGGCAGAGGGAGAGATCGGGGATATGATGGCAGATCCCGCTTCTCGAGAGGTGGGGGTGGTTCTGATGGGAACTATAGAAACTGAAGACCGATCAATTTGATTTGCTGGTTATGGAATTATGTCTTTACAGTAGAGATGGTTCTACATATCTAGAATTTTTTATTTACTTTGTCGGTGCTGATTTTTTATATATGTCATTGCTTGTGTCTTAGAAAACTAGGGGTTCTACTTGGTAGATGAAATCGAAAAAAGAAATGTTGAATTTGAATTTTTTCTGTGTTAACAAAAATCTTAAACCCTAAACCCAAAACTAAAACTTAAACCTTAAACCTAAAACCTAAACCCTAAACCCTAAACCCTAAATTAAACATAAACGTTAAACCCTAAAAATCTAAAAACTTAAATCTAAACTAAATAAAACCTAAAAATAAAATAAATAAAAAAACATAAACTCAAATAAAATAAAAAATATAATAAAATAAAAACATAAACTAAAACCTAAACTAAAAAAATAAAACCTAAACCTTAAACTAAAAAAACAAAATCTAAAATAAAAATAAAATAAACCAAATAAAATAAACCTAAACCTAAACTAAAATAAACTAAATTAAATTAAATAAAGCCCAAACCTAAACTTAAAATAAACTAAACCTAAACCTAGACCTAAACCTATACTAAATAAAATAAAATAAACTAAAAATAAACCTAAACTTAAACTAAAAAAAATAAAACCTAAAATAAAAACCTAAAACCTAAACCTAAAAAAATAAAATAAAAACCTAAGCCTAAACTAAAAATATAAAATAAAACCTAAACTTAAAAAATAAAATAAAAATAAAACTCAACTAAAAACTAAACCTAAACTTAAAAATTAAATTAAAATAATAAACCTAAAAATAAATAAATAAACCTAAAATAAAAAAATAAACTTAAATAAAAAGATAAAATAAAATAAATTTAAATAAATAAAAAATAAACTAAATAAACCTAAATCTATTTACTTACTATAAAATTTTTTTAAACCCTAAACCTACAACCCTAAACCCTAAAATTATAATCCCTAAACCCTAAATGCTAAATCATAAACCCTAATCCCTAAACCCTAAACTTTAAAACCCTAAACACTAAACCCTAAACCCAAAACCCAAAAACTCAATAACCCTAAACCTTAAACCCTAAACTCTAAACCCTAAAACCTACAACACTAAATCCTAAACCCCAAACTCTAAACCCTAAACCCTAAACTAACCCTAAACCCTAAGAATTTGCATAACCTTGATGGCAGGAATCACCATTAACTAGCCTCAGTCTAGATCTGACGATGGAGGTGAAGGTAGAGTGGCGATTATCACAGAGGTGGTGGGGGATCTAGAGGTGCTTATGGATGTGGAGGTGGTGGCCGAAGCAGTGGTGATTATTGAGGCGAGACAAGCGATGAAGATTACAACTGTGGTGGTGGTTGAGGGCGAGATCAGGGATATGATGGTGGACCCCGCTGCTCAAGAGGTTGGGGTGATTATCAAGAATGGTCAATATCGCTTATGAAACTATGTTATAGTAGAGGTTGACTTATCTAGGGTTTTTGATTTGCTTTATGGGTGCTCATTTTTTATTTATGTATTCGCTTGAGTCTTAGAAAACTTGGCATGCTACTTGGTTGATTAAATCAAAAAAAAAATATTGAATCTAAATTTGTTCTCTATTAAAAAAAACTTTAAAACCCTAAACCCTAAACCCTAAAACCTAAACTAAAACTTAAACCCTAAACCCTAAACCCTAAACCCTAAAATCCCTAAATCCTAAACACTAAACCCTTAAACTTAAACCCTCAACCCTAAACCTTAAACCTTAAACCCTAAACCCTAAATGCCTAAACCCTAAAACCCTAAACCCTAAACTCTAAACTCTAAACCCTAAAACCATAAACCTAAACCAACTAAACCCTAAAACCTAAACTAACTACCCTAAACCCTAACTAACCAAACCTAAACCCTAACCCTAAACTAACCCTAAACCCTTAACCCTAAACCTTTAATAAAGATGTCATTAAGAGTAGATCTAAAGAATGACCTAATCCTAACATAGTTATGGTAGAAAAAAAAATGTCTTCAACAGACTTTCCCTTGACTATTAGAGATTTGAATACCATAAACCCTAACCCTAAATTATTTTATAATACCATATATTATAGTATAATGTAGTATCATATATTTGAGCATGTAGAGATGTATTTTTGGATGTTATAAGATGTTTGAAATGTTTTAGTGTATTATGATATTGTGACCTATAGTCAAAATTAATATAAATAATAAAAATATTGATTTTATAAATGAGATCATGAAATTTGTTAAATTTGATGTGGGAATTAGGTTGTAGTACCAAAGGTGTGCTACGCCACTTGTAGTCTAAAATGTTAAATTTTGTGTTCAAAATAAATATTATATGTTGTAGCATCATATATCATAATATATTATTCTCCACATTTTAAATTCTTTTAGTATTTTACAATCATGTAGTCAAACCTACACTAGAATTATTTATAAAATATTGATTTAGACTTTAAAATGGTGGAATTTGGACAAATTCATAATAGGTAGAGCATGGCATCATAATATATTGTTCCAATTTAAAATATGTAAGTGATACGACTAAAATATATAGTTTTTATTATTTTGACTAATTTTATAATTTTTATCTTAAGCAATCCCTTCTGATGTAATATGTAATATAATATAATATGTTATAGTGTATTATAATATAGGATCCCATAATATAGTGTAGTAGCATGCATTATAGCACACTATTGTGTTTTACTACTTATTATTTAACATATTTTAGTTGGTTATAGTATGATGTAGTAGAGTTTTTACTGGTATAATTCATAAAAACATTGATTTGTAGGCCGAGATGATGGGATTTGGCCAAATTTAAGGTAAGCTTTAGGGAACATCATTGGGGTGTGCTATGGTGTGTCATTTAATCAGAAGAATGGAATTTTGCATCTAAAATAAATAATCATTTTCAACCAAATTTTATAAACTTTTTGCTTAAAGTGATTCATTTTAAGGTGTAATGTAAGATAATATATTATATGAAAGCATATTAAAATATAATGTACATAACATCATATATATATATATATATATATATATATATATATGTGGTGGTGTGTTACTAAATGTTATAGTACATTTTAGTATGTTTTACTTTTGTTATAATACATTAGGTCAAAACTCACAAAAATGTTAATTTGAAGGTTGAGATGGAAGAATTTGGCCAAATTCATGGCACAAATCAAGAAGTAACACTAAAATTATGATATTTTGTACCATTTCTAATAGAAAAAAAAATTTTACATCCAAAATGAACAGTATTCATATTTTGAGAAAATTTTGTTATTTGTTCTTTTTAAGTGATTCTAATAAGGTCTAATGTTAGACATTATATTATATTATAGCAAATTATAATATAACAACATATAATCTAATATATTATAGTGTGTTAATTCATACTATAATATATTTAGCATGATATTGTATAGTTAGTTTGAGCTTGCACCATCATAAATCATAAAATGTTGATTACAATGTTAAGATGATGTAATTTGAATGAATACATTGTTAGGCTTTTGGTTGAAGTATTAAAGGTGTGCATAAGAGAAGAAATAAGATTTGATGAGAATTCCATGTTAAGGACCTGAAGGGAGATTCGCTATGGGATCACACTTGCATTGGACACGACATGTGAGGGTCTATGTAGGCATGAAGAAGAAGAAAATTTATTAGGGATTAGGTTTAAATTTGATTTGATTATATGACTTCTGGAAAGAAGATCCGCTGGGGATAAGAATATATAATCCACTGGGGATTAAGATCGAATCAACTTTAATTTGTTTTGTTTTAATTAATGTGGACGCATATCTACTAGAGATGTGGGCTCGAGTCCGCTGGGGATCAGGTATATGAACCTTCCACTAGGGAAGCAAGTTTGGGCTATCTGCTGGGAATTAGGATTTGTGTTTGATTTCATAAATTTGTTTGGGGCTATATCCAATGGTAATAAGAGTTTGGTTGGATTTCTTTGATTTAGACTCTACTGGGTGAGTTGGTTTAATTTGGCCTCACTGGAGAGGTTGGTTTTGAATTTGATTTGTTTGCTTGACTTGTTTATATATGATTTGGGGCTCCATTGGGGAGAAGAATGTGATTTAACTCCACTAGGAAAAATTAGATTGGGTTTAATTTAATCTAAGTTAATGAAGGGACCCTATCGGTGTGCAATGGACCCACTAAGAAGGGGACTATATCAGTCTTGACCTACCTCAAGTTTACAAATCCAAAGGGATAGTCTACGGAGGGTAGAGCTAGCCAACCTAAGTTGCTTCTGTGCAATGACTATGCTAGGAAGAAGACATAGAAGACTTACATCTTTCAAAGCTAAGACCAACCGCTGGGGTGACCTATTGGATGCACAACAAATCACTGACCAATGACTAATGAAAGTGAATGTCACGGGGACTCTCTAACTCAAAAGTAGTCGGATTATTTTATATTAATTTCATGTGATTTGATATGGTTTATTTGGTTTAGTTTGATTTGGAAAGGGCATATCCTGGGATGTGAGCTCGATCAAATTTGATAGATTTAATTTATGGACCATGTGGTGATGGACCCACTAAGAAGGGGCTATATTGGACTTGTCCTATTAGATTTACAAATACAAAAGATAGTCTGGGTAGAGCTAGCCAACTGAGGGTTGCCTTCTGTGCAATGTATAGGAAGAAGACATAGTAGACTTACATTTTCTAAAGTAGGGAACAACCGCTGGGGTTACCTGTTGGTAGCACAACAAATCAAACCTGACTTAGGGATGACTACTGAGTGAATGCCGGCACTTATATCAATTCAAGAGTAGTCAGGTGATTCCTATAGGGAGTTTCCCTAACACTACCCTAAAGACAAGATGCTTGCTTCAGAAAAGGTTTTGCTAGGGGTGTCCTCCTAATCCATAAGTGAATATATAATTTGTTTATATGTTTACATGGACCCTATTGGTGTGCGTGGGACCACACTAAGAAGGTGTTATGTCGACCTTGGCCTATCTTAGATTTACTAGACTAAGGGAGAATATGCACATCCACCAGATGAATTCTCCAACCATAGGTGTGGAGAAAGGGAGTTTTCAATGATAGTAACCCTGGGTAGTGTCTAAATGGGGTCCCAAAATGATGTGATCCCAATATATGTTTCCTGAGGGAAAGGCTTAGGTGTTATCTTGAGCCCTAAAAAAAGAAAGCTTATATAGGTAACTCAAGGAGAACATAAATAGCTGACATCTACCATTAGTGGTGTATCCGGGTGCAAGAACTAACCAACCTAAGGTGTATCCATCAAATGAGTGGTGTATCCATCAAAGAACCAACATAAGGTGCTCATCTGTCCAATGATCAATCTAGAAAAAACATGTTGGCTTACAACTTTCTAGAGGAACTCATCATCGGATAGTCTATCTTGGCAGATGCTATCCGACCTAGAGCTAACTACTAAGAGGGAAGGACTAGAATCGACGGAAGAGGGAAGGAGCCACTACGAGACTTATCCTAAACCTCAAATATACTCAACCCAATCAATGCATGAAGTATAATCCAAGAAGAAAGCGTAGCAGACTCAGATCCTCTTAAACAAAGCCAACATGAGGTAGCCGCCATGCAAGGCCTACCAAACTAACAAGGCTGCCGGTGGCAAATAAGGAAGGAAAGAAGCACATACATCCTCTAAAGTAAGAATACCATCGGTGACACACTAGCAACTTAGAGCAGCATGAGTGCCACTAGGGACGTTATCAAAACTAATAGTAACCTAAGACAAAAGATGTATTTATTTTATATATTTGTGTACAGTTTGTGTTTACGTTGTGTTGATGAAGGATTGGATGTTGCTTAGGTTCCTTACACCTACCCTAAACACAGCGTGCCAGATTCACAAACAAAAATTCTTTCAACATGGAAGAGATTGAATTCAAAATGGAATTTTTTTCTTCTAATAATTATTTTCAAACATGATTTATAATATTTCTTTAGGTAGATCTCATTGATTGGAAGCATTCACCCTTATGATTAATAAGTCGATAAGATCCTCCTTGGTTGACCTTCTCTATGTCAAAAGGGCCTTCCCAAGAGGGTACAAACTTGCTCCCATATGGGCAATAATTTATCTCCTTAGAACTAAAATAAGCACTCCTACTTGAAAAGATTTAGGATGGACCAACTTATTGTGAGCTTGAAATCTTTTAACTTTATACAACTCAAGGTTTTGGCATGCCCGCAAGCATCTCTCCTCCAAACCTTTGAGCTCTTCTAACCAACTTGGCATTTTGCTTTATTGTGATCTTGCTACCCACAACTATCCTTAGTGATGAGAGTTGGACTTCTAATGGTAGAATGGATCCATACACTTAGAAAAGAGTAGAAGAGTTGGAGTTCTATATGTGGTGTGATAGGCCCATAGTGCTTCAACTAACTGATCATGCCACTATCGCTTGTTATTGTCGAGTGTCTTCTTTAGAATTTGGATGATCATTTTATTGAAGGATTTTGCTAAGCTGTTTGCATTCGAGTAGCTGATGGTAGAATATCTTCAATCTATGTTTTATTTCTAGCAAAATTATTGATCTCGATTCTCTTGAATGCAGTACCATTATCAGATATAATTCATCAAAGCACTCCAAACATATATGATATGGTTCCCCAAAGCACATGTGTGAACTCTCTAAGTGAAATCTCCTTCACCCATTTGAAAAAGTAGTTTGTAGAAACTAAGATGAACCAATGACTCTTGGAAGAAGGAGGATCAATTAGGCCCACTATGTCAGTACCTCAACACTCAAATGTCCATGAGCTAATGTAGGATGTAGAATATTGGGTGGTTGGTGTAGGACCACACCGTATATTTGACATTAGTGGTATCGCCTAGCCATATCCATGCAATCTTGATCATCCGATGTATCGAGTTCTCGATCTTGGCTTTCATCTTTGGACCGCATGTTGGCTCCACATAACTCGAAGTGTACATCGCCACGATCTTATGGGCTTCTTTGTCTAAACAACATAACCACATATGATCGATCAAAATAAGACACCATCCACAAGAGCATAGAAAGTGCTCTATTTCATCTAATGGGCTTGAGACTTCTCTTGAGATAGTTTGCCATTATTTTGGTAATCCATGAATGGTTGCCCCAATCTAACTCCTTCTTGGCAATGGAAACCTCTCCTTCAGGAGAGTACTTTTTGATGAGTTCAATATCAATAAGAGATAAGACTTGTCAATTTTGGACCTTTATTGATATGGACTCATCCTCTGGACATGCCAACTCCTTAGCAAGCTTGGCTAAAGCATACACTACGATGTGCTCTCCTCAAGGACTCTTATAAAAAGTAACCTCTAAGATTTGGGCCAACAACTCAATGGTGTATTTGGTGGTGATGGAGCTTGGGCTTTATAACCTTATAAGACTGATTTGGTTATATAAATGAGAATCTCTAAAGATGTTGATGTTTTGGATGCTTAGAGTAATGGCTAACACTGACCGGAATTAGAGCCTCATATTTAGCTTGTTGGTGAAAGAATTGGACATGGTATGAGAATCCCATCACATCATGGTCCCGAAGTTAAGAAACTATTCCTACCCTTGCCTTTCTTGAAATAGTAGATAATGGTTCTTCTCCTATGACCATCAAAGTACATCAAGATGAATGCTAGCATCCCCTAAGTTCACGATTTTTTATCATAGAGATCATCACTAAGTGGAGTAGAAGTGGGTGCTACTAAGAAATCTACTAGCGCTTGTAATTCCACCACACGGAGGGGTATGAAGGTAATGTCAAACTATGAGAGGATCATGGATCATCATGCCAATCATCAGGATAACATCAGATGTTTCATGAGATACTGTAGTGGATTGATCCTAGATATTAAGTTTACCTTATGAGGAAGCACATAGTGCTTTTGGGATGCAAATATTAAGGCTAGGCATTGCTTCAATGGGTGATAATTAGCCTCATTAGGGATTAAACGATGGTTGAGGTAGTGGAGTGTGTTTTCCTTCCATTCATCATTGGCTTGGGGAAACAAAGCACCAATGGAGTCGTGTAACATAGTAGTGTAAAGTATGAGTTGCTTACCCAGGATAAGGGCTTCTAGATGTCATCAGGTAATGCTTGATGTCTTCAAAGGCATCCTCACACTTGTCATCCCACTTGATCCTTTTGACAAGTCGACAATGGGTGACATCTTTCTAATAAGTTGATATAAACATCTTAGATATGCCAACCACCCTTGGAATGATCTCGAGTTGAGTTAAACTTTATGGGGTGGCATTTCTAATATCTACCGATGGATTTGTCCCCGGTGTCCCAAAAAACCCAAAGAATTTTCCTAAAGCTACTCTGAATGCATATTTTAGGGTTTTCATTTTGAGGTTAAATTATCTTTACTGTTCAAAAACTACTCTCAAGTCAAAGAGATAGTCTTCCTTTTCTCTACTTTTGACCATGAGATCATCGACATAGACTAACTGATGATGATGAATGAGTTCTTCAAAGATTCAGTCATAGTCCATATGTAAGACCAACATTTTAAGGGCATCACCTTATAGCAATAGATTGACGGTTCAAAGTAGTGTTTCTTTCATATTCAGGGGCTATCTTTATTTGGTTAAATCCAGATGAGCCATCCATGAAAGAGAAGACTAAATTTGATGAGGCAATGTCCACCATCAACTCTGGGATTGGTAGTGGAAATTCAACTTTTGGACATGCCTTATTTAAATCCATAAAATTGACACATATGTGAATTTGGCCATTCTTTTTCTTAACAAGGATGACCCTAGCTATCCAGGTAGGGTATTTTCTTCATAGATGAAGCCAACATTGATTAGTTTCTTGACTTCATAAATGATCTGTTGTTCTATGTCTAATCGCATTCATCTAGGAGCTTGCTTGATAGGGTTAGCAGTAGGCTTTATTACTAGTTTATGGACTGCTACATCAGGAGCCAATCCAAGCATCTCTTTATAACTCCATGCAAAGTAGTCCATAAACTCAATTAATATCCTGCTAAGTAATTGGTTTCAACTTCATTCAACAAAGAATTGATGTATGTCGGGCGTAGATCTTCTTTAGTTCCTAACTTGATTTCTTAGAGCTCATCGATGGTTGACTTGATCTCTTCAAACCCCATGGTGCATCTTTGACTTCAAAATCATATGAATCATCAAGTTTCTAAGCAGCCCTCATGAGTTAATGTAATTTGAAAAGAACCTATCGATTCCAAATGATTGGTGATGACTAAGCATTAATCATCATCATCGACCCATCATCAATCAATCAATCTTAATTGAGAGCTATTTCATTTGTTTTTCTTCCATATTCTTTTAAAATACCTGTACTTTTATGTGTGGATTAATCCTTTTTTTAATAAATTATGAACACATTGCAAGTACTAATCAAAATGTAATTCTATTAAATATTTATATGAATCATTCTCAAGTTCTAAATCAACTTTTTAACTTGAGGATGATGCTCCCAGAAAGAACCTCTGAGTCTTCACACCTATGGATGACTTAGGGGCTTCCTTAAGTACCAAACCCTTAGCTTTTTGAGAGGAAAGTAGGGTTAGAGCTAAGGTTCCCAACTGATGCCTAACTATTTCACATATATATTTGGATACACTTATGCTTTGCTTTGGAGCCTGGTATTCATCACTATCTAGCTCAAGTGTCACCTCCAAGGGAATCTACTGCTGAGAAGAGATAGATGATGTGCTAACCATATAAGACTTATCTTCTATTGGGTGGCCAATAAGGAGGTTTTCCAGCCATGGGACTGCCTATGAACTACCTCTTCCACTGCCTGGTGGAGGTCAATTGTCCTACCCATATGTTCAAATGGAGTAATGAACTATGGGTTGAATCTACCCCACTTCCTCCTCCAAGTCTATTTTAGCTCCCTTTTATTTTCTTTTTCATTTTCTGTTTTCTTTTCTTTTTCTTTTTCTTTTTATTTCATTTTGTTTTACTTTTTCATTTATTTTTAAACTTTGGCCAAGTTCATGAGAGTAGACTTGTTGATTTTGAGAGAGGTAGTAAGCCGCATCCTCATATATGGCGACCTCCTGAAGAGTAAATGGCTTGAGATCTCCTTTGACACAATAGATGACCCCACCTCTCACAAACTTCATACACTGATGTAGAGAGGATGGAACTAAGTTTTTCTTATGTATTCATGGTCTCCCAAGCAAAGCGTTGAAATTTGTATCCAAGTCTATAATTTGAAACTTGGCTTCGGTCTTCCAATCATCTATCTCGAAAGGCAACACTATGGAGCCTAAGGCCTATTGACCTCACTTTGGAGTGCAGATTCAATCTTCCCTTCTTAAACTTAGGAGTCTTCTAGACACTAAGACTTTCTTAGTCATAAGACACTTCTGACAATTAGGAAAACACTTAATCTAAGCCTAAATAATTAGAAGGGTTAATTAAATGATCAAGTTATGCTTTAAGGATTAGGATAATCAACCTCCCCTACAACTAAAATCCAATCCATGTTCACCTTCTAAAACCAAACCTCAAGTTCAATTCAAACATCAAATTAAAATCCAAATCCAAGCCCAAATTCCAAAACTAAATGATTGAAGCCCATGATCAAATTCAAACTTGAAACCATTCCTAAGCCGTAAGACCTATCCCATGGACTAAGCCAAATCTTAATCCAAATCAATTCAAAATCAATTTATTTTCTCATAATCAATTTATATCTTCAATCATCTTCCTAAATATAAATCAAATTTACATTCAAATGATCAAAATCAAGGAAACTAAATCAAATTAAATCAAAACCTTCCTAAGCCATATGACCTATCCCATGGACTTAGCTAAATCTTAATCCAAATCAAGTCAGACTCAATTAATTTTCTCACTAATCAATCATATTTTAATCATCTTTACAACTTTAAATGAAATATACATTTAATTAATCAAAACTAAATCAAACCAAATCAAAATCTAAACCTAAGCCACATGACCCAACTCCATGGACTTAGCCTAATTCCTTTATTCCAAAACCCAAATTCAATTGATTTTTTTCATGAATCAATCATACCTTCTACAATGATCAAGCCAAACCAAAATCAACCCAAGTCAAACCCAACTTAACCTTTTGACTTGAAATGTTCAAATTAAATAAAACCCATTTGAACCTAAGCCAATTGCAATTGAATTTATATATCAATTTCAAATCCATATATAAACTCAACCAAACAAAACTCAACCCATAATTAAGCCAACTAAACATAATTGGTCCACTTGACCCAAAGTGGCCAATTTGACCTATTTGAGCCAAGTTCTAATCCCAAATTGATTGAACCAAGCCATCAAAACCTCCCATCATGATTGTTGATCACCCTAAGTTGATCAATTGTCCCAAATCAAGTCAAACCAAGGCAACTTTGTCATTTGACCAAGTCAACCCCTTAACCCATATGAACCCAAACTAGCCAAATTTGAACCTAAGCCAAATCCCTTGAAACCAATGATTCATACCATATCAAAATCAATAGTTGTATATGACTTGACCTTCAATTGAGTCAAACCAAACCCAATTGGCCCTCTTGACCCAAGTTGACCCAAATTGACCTAAAAGACCAAATTGGGTCAAATCAAAATATAAATCAAATTGAAACTAATGGCTCAAGTTCATTCCAAATTGATTATTGAACTTGACCAAGCCATGACCCAATTGAACCCAATTGACCTTCTTAGCCCAAATTGACCTAAAGGTTCAAGTTAGCCTAAATCAAAACCAAATCCAAAGCCAAAGCCTACAATCATCTTCAAACTAAACCCAAACCAAACACAAGCATAATTTGGTCAATACTTAACCCATTTGACCTAAATGAATTCAAATGAGCCAAAAATCAAATCTAAGCCAAACTAAACCAAACCAATTGAACCAAACATCCAAAATGATCATATGAACTTGAACCAACACTTAGTTTGACCCAATTTGATCAATTGGTTAGCTTTACCCAACCTAACCCAATTTGACCTAAATGAGTCAAATTGAGCCAAACCTAACCAAATCGACTCCAATTGACTTAAAATTTGGGCTAACCCACTTTTGGCTCATTTCAAATATGCACAAATCAAATCCAATGTCAAATGATCATTCTACCCTTAGGTCAAGGGAATCATATGAGACAAATCACCCATTTAAGAAGTCATTTCCATTCCTTGGCCACTTGGTACACTCCCAATGGTCCACCTACTAGGACATTGTCAATCACCAATGGGTGGTTGGATCGGCCATGACCCATGGGAGGTGAAATCACTTCATCCTCCCCATTGGAGCATTTGAAACACATAGGACGCCCATGATTCCTCTTTGGTAGCCATCTCCAAACCTTCAACCAACCAACTCGAGCCAACTTACCTCTTCCCCACCACTCCACTCCTCGAGATGCCTGCGACCACTAGAAACTAAACCACCCATCATCTCAAGGTGAAGTTATCAACCCTCATTTCCACTCAAGCACACAAAAAAAATCATTCCTTAGAGCTCCAAGACGAGTCCTATAGCCATTCCCTAAGCTCCCAACCTCATTCATCGATCAAAAAATGCTATTCCCATCCATCTCAAAATAAGACACTCCCATTTTCAACCTAACTTCCACATTTCTCCATCAAACTCAAAGTAACTTTGCACACACCTTCTCTAGGCCTCGTAGAGCCACAATAAATCATCTCCAAGCTTCTTGAGCACCAGAGGTGGGACTTCAATCAAATTTGAGCTTCAAATCATCAGTTCATCGCCTTCCTAGTGAATGTTGAAGAGTTGATCCTATTATCGCTCAACAGGGCTTCGTCTCCACTACATGAAGCTTCCTTAATCATTCGAGCCACCAATCTTGAGCTCCAATGAGGTATGCTTCCAAAATTGATCCAAATGAGCCACCAATCTCATCTTGACCATTGGATTGATCGATGTCGGAAGGTGGGATCCTTGGAGTTGACGAGCTCGTAAGCATCAAGTGAGCAATGGCGAACTCCATTCTCCTCGATGACGTTAGATCATGCACCATCCGTTCCATGTGATCAGAATGGATAGTCGTGATTAGATCTGATAGATCAATCACATTTAATCATATTAAGCTATGGAATTAATTGTAGCCGTTCGATCTGAGATAGGATGGCAAATGAAAAAGTGCATCCATCGCCACTACGTAGGCTCTAAATCGAATAAGTTTTAAAAGCATGCCGCACGCCATACATGGCACCAACAAGATTAGAAATTAAGGCTTAATTAATCATTTTAATGCCTAAACTTCTAAAAATCATAAAAAATCATAGAAAATAAACAAAATGCAAATAAATACTCATTTTAAAGGTATTTAAAATTAATTAAAAATGATCTTAACAAATTTTAATATAATAAAGTTTAATTAAGGTTTAATTATAAAATTAATTAGCTTAATTACTCCTTAATTACTTGAGCAATTAATCCCAAATTTTGTTGGTAAATTTAATGGGATGACCTCTACCTCCCATGATTTTCTTGGGATTTATTACTCACTTAATTAGGAAAATTGACTAATTAAACCTTAACTACTCTTTTAAGTTAATTAATGATTAATTAAGCCCATGAATAGTAATAAATTGGTTAATTAAGTTTATTAATCATTGTTCAACAGTAAGTGAAATAAGGGATAGGGTTGAGACCCCTTTCCTAAGTTCATTTCACCCTTTTAAAATGAGATTAATTAAGATTTAACAAGTAATTAAGTCACTTAATTAAATTGAAATCATAATCACATCAAACCTTAATTAATTAAATCATGGGGTAGATATTTAGGTGTTTAATAACCTAAAGGAGTTTAATGAAATTATGGTTAGCTGACATTTGTGCAAAAACCATAAGAGTAATTAATTAAGTCCCTTAATCTAATTAATTATTAATCATGAGCCAATTGCATTAGCCCTTTATTTCCTAGATCAAGTTAATTTTCCATGCATATCATGTCCTCATAATTATTAAGTTAATTACTTTAAGGTGACATGTAAGGTAATTAATTCATCTAATTAAGGTTCAACTTAATTAACCCATAAAATCAACTTAATTACATTTATATTTAAATGAAATCACTAATGTGGGAATGGGTTTAAATCAACAAGTGATGATTTCTCTTATCCCTTTAAATCAAATCAAATCCAAAACTTAATTAATAAAGAAGTTTGGTTTTGCTTGAAATAATCTTATTTGATTTGATTGTCCTTAAGAACTAGTTTGGTTGAATGAATCACATGCTCATATTTGATTCTCCTTCCAATCATGTTAAATTGGGTATGTCATTTAAATTCATTCATAAATCTTTTCAAAATCAAATAAAATAAAATGGATTACCTTTATGTAAGTTTACATGTGTTGATTTAATTAATATATGTGTGACTATTATCACTATTAAACCCAAATGTATTTTTCAAAAGCTTATAAGTCAATAATAATATGTGTTATGATGCTAGTTGTAAATACATAAGAAATGCATGTGCTTATAGCTTAAGTGTATGAATGTTGAGTTCCCTTTCCTCTATTTATTTGATTTATAAGATTGAATGGTAATGGGTATATAGTCTGGACATCCTGGGAACATGAGACTTTAGCTAGCCCCAACGAGGTCATTTGATTACCTCACTTCCCTAGTTTAACAATGGCATGTACCCATTTGATTTTGTTCTTATCTATTTCAACATTAGAATTTGGATAGAACTTTAATTCATATATATAAATGATTCAATAAAAACAAAATACAATCTGTGTATGGTTTTCTTTCCCTCATTTATGTATACATCCATGTGTGTCCAATAAAAGCAAGTTTATAGTCTGGACATCCCGGAATACGAGGCTTTAATTAGCCCCAAGGAGGTCATTTGATTACCTCACTTCCCTGGTTTAACAACAACATGTACTTTCCTATATCTTTGTACATGTATATGTATATGTGATTAGTTAATGAAAATCTCATTTTACATTAAAATTGCATGCATTCATAATTGACTAAGTGGTTGAATTAATTATCCATATGATTTTGAGCTTACTTCCTATGTTCATGTATATGAATTTACATATGTTTAAATGCAAATGGGTATATAGTCTTGGCATCCCGAATGAGGCTTTAGCTATCTCCAAGGAGGTCATTTGATTACCCCAATTCCCGGTTTAACAATAGCACATGCCTATTTAATTTCATTCTTATGTCCTTTTGCATAAGAATTTGGATTAAGTTTTAAGATAATATGTTTAAATAATTCAATCAAATAAAATATAAATTCTAAACATACATATACATTCATCATTTAAGTGGTAAAATATGTTGCATGTATAGATACTTAGTATTAAATCATATGCATATTACATGTGATGGAAAGGAATGATTTAATATATGTCATGTGGTAGTAATTCAATTAAATTAATCTTAACATGTCTTTCATTTTGAATGGGATTATTTAAAGTTAACCTAAACTTAGGATTAATTAAATCATTTAATAAGCCATTCACTAAAGATAACTAAATCAAATTAATAAACTTTAGAATGTGACTTAAGGTTGGGATGAAAGAGGGCAATCCTCTTTTCCTCTTTCTATAACACTTAGTTGCTAAGTGTAATCAGATGAAACAAAAGAAAACCAAATTAAAATTCTCAAATAAACTACTTCTAGTGAAATCAACCTTTGATGTTAAATTGAATCCTTCTACACTTAGAAAATACAACAGTAATGTCTAACAAGACTTACATCATAAGCCTTAATATAAACATTATAATTAAGTCACCACTTCTAGCTCTATGTTAGGGATGATGTGATGTATGCTTTGTGATGTATTATTTTAGATTGGATATTAGGGTGTATGCTTCATAGACTAGATGATAGGCCAATATTAGCCTAATTATGTTTTCTGTGGGGGATTATGCTTAAGGGTTTCCTAAAAATTAATGTGAATGCTCTTTTTGTAGGTTGCTTAAATCCTTAAGCATGATCCAAGTTAGGACAGTGGGCTTAGTTAGTGTAGTGTCTATGCTAAGTATAAATTATAAATACAACTTCTTGGGATTATATGTATATTTAGCTAACCTTTATTTTGTATGTGTAGTTAGATTTACTTTCCCACATAAATATAATTTTTCCAATAGGAATTAGGATTATTGTGGGGATTAGGATGATTATAAGGCATTGTCCTGGTGCCCCTGTGGATGCTTAACATAAGCACCATCCATATCAAAGAAGGAACCAAATTAGAAATGGAGATGTAAAGAAAGAAGACCCCATACATTTAATACAATTATAATTATTCTTTCATATTTTAGGTGTAAGGGTAGAGCTTGACTACCCATCTTTTCTCTCATCTGTTGCACGTACTAACCGAACAGCCTTTTATTCTTTTATGATAGTTTATATAATTGTTTGATGTTATGTTTACATTGTGCATTAGAGACGCATGCTTTTCATAGTTTCTTAAATGATTGATGCTTTAATGTGTGGCTTGACATTAGGCTCTTAGGATAAAAATAACTTTTCTACCAAACTAATCACTCATAACTAAATATTAAACAACTCATAACCTCATCATATAGCCTAAGACATAAATAAGATAATTAAAAGATTTAGCAACCCTTAGCTATATGTTGTATGTTTCACATCATGCATGCATATTCTTTCTCTCTTGACCATGAATGATCTCCATCCTTGCATAAAAAAAGAATGCTTGACTTGTGAGGGCATCCATTGTGGTGGAGAACACCTTCTAATTTGACCCATAACCTATTTCATCATGCATTTAGGAATAAGAAATCCTAAAGCCTCTGTCAAAATGATGTTTATAAAATGAAATAAAATTTGAAATAATTTTGCATCTATAGATTAAGTCATATGCTCATAACACTCATGCTCTAGTCTCTTAGGGAGTGTGTTTAGGACTTTAGTGTCTTTCTAATTAAATAACTACCCTAGCTATCTTGCAATTCATAAGACTGGACTACATGGTTTTAAAATTGTAGGAAGAGTTAGCTACCCATGATGATTATAAGTCAAGAAGTCAAATATTCTCTCTCTTGTAGAGGTAAACCCTTATTTCCACCTGCTTAGATTTAGGTCGTGGTTTAGTACATAAAGCTTTCTAGATTTAGGATCCGAGGTAGCTATTTCCTTGTGCTAGCATACCTCACCTTAGCATCCCCACAACCTTGTGTTGGTGGATTATAAGCCCTAGTAATCTAATTAAATTTCAACTCAAAACATATAAATCTCCTCAACTTCAAAATTATAAAGCCCAACCATAAGATAAATTGGAATGCTCACTAAGCTTCCTAGTATCATGAGCATTTCCTACTTATTTCATTTGAATTCCAAAAATAAGTCTTCTAATTGAACTTTCCCAATTGATTTTCCAAATACAACTAATCCTTTGATAGTCTAACCTTGAAATCTTTGAAGATGATATTTGTCTACTTTGATCAAGAGTACTTAGGAAATTTCATTTTCTAAGATGTAATTAACTATGGAGGCTTGTCTCCATAAGGAATTTAAGAACCTGGTTTAATATAAATCTTACTTTATTTATCCATATAAAGTAGGGGAAAAATCTCTGGTACATTTGAAGACCCATCATGCCTTAGGAGTCTTTATTACATGATTAGGTCTATTGTAGGGTGATGCCTCTATCTTTTGAGATATTACATCATACATCAATGTTGTACCCGATCACCTCAAAAAGTATCCCCCCCATACAACCAAAAATAAACACCACAAGGCCCTCTCGCCTTGTTCACTGAATCATCTCAACATCATCCTTTCTTTTTGGAGTTTGGAGATGTCGATCCTCAAGTAGGAAAGGGTTCTTAGACTCATAATGTTGATATACACCGGGTCAACCGTAACTCTAGATAGCTTATATTTGCCAACATCCACTACAATGTAAAGAGTTTGGTCATCCCTGGAGTAAGTCTTGATCAAATGTAACTCTTAAGATGTCCTTGAGTGGAATTTCTCCTCTTTAGTAGTGCTGAGCTAAGCATATCTCTAGATCAAGTAAGGCCTTGATTAGAGATTCCCTCATCTTTTTGGATAATATAAGATCATTATATATGCTTAACTTGGCAGGAAACTTTCTAAGGTGAGCTAGGACATTGTAATCAACTCTAGCTTGGCCCTCGATAAGCATATCCATGGGTGGAGCATCCTATGGAGCGACTATCTGCTAACTAGAACTAATGACTTGCTTACCCTTATCGTAAGCTACCAGGAGGTAGAACTCATTGCATAGATTGACTGTGACTTCTTGGAATGATGAGCTTATGGAGTTCTACCTTTACATACCTACATTTTCTCCTATGGGATCCTAGTAGACTCCAAGTTAATCTCAAGAGGTGAACCTAATTGATTCAAAGAAGGATAGTCCACTAAATTAGAAAGGAATGGATTGAAACTACTAGAGTTATTATTTTTATTTAGACTGAGAGAGCTTTCAATAATAATAAAATTAAGAGCATCAGAAGTAGACAATATATAAGTAGAATCAGCTTTCTTCATTAATTTATTTTTGGGTGGAGGGACATGAAAATCAAGCGAGTAAGGGATTCAAGCTTTATCCCAGATACAACATTCATGTATATAAGAGGAGATAGTAAGAGGTGGTAGAATTTGGAGGGAGTACTGGACTCGACTAACTACTGGACTATCCAGTAATGGTGTCTCCGCTTCTTGTCACCCTCCCCTAATTGTCCTTGCAACTAGCAAACCTTCCTTATGAGGTTTGAGCTATTTCGCACGCAAGGAAGGCTTTGATCTTAGAAATGATCTTTTAGAGGTTTGGGATGGGAGATATCCTATCCTTCTTTGGTCTTAAGAGGACCTGTATCCCCAAGGATTACTCTAATATTTGGATGGTTGTGCTAATAAGTATTCCTTAGGGATAACTGGCTCCCAACTTATATCCGACTCAACCTAGTCCTTAAAAGTGATACAATCCTCTAAGAAATGAACTAACATGTGGTAGGGTAAGTTAGATCATCGCTCTGCCTATTTCCTCTCTTGTTTTAAGAAATTTCAAAGATTTTCCTAACTACCTCTTGAATTAATATGGTTTATTCAATCTATTGGAAAGAGTAGGTGAAAGCACTAGATGATATGAATATCGCTGGGTAGGCTAAGGTGGTGGAAATGGTCGTTGTATACATAAGGGGTATGTTGGCCGAGGTGGTGCAAAAGGAGGTGGCAAAGGAGGCTATTGAGCTCGTAGTCTCTCATACTGAACTCTGGCTGGCTGCTTCTCTATGTCCACTGATAACTGCCCCTGGCTTCTTCTCAAACACCTTCTACGTCTTGGGCCTAGATGATTGATTGGGAAAAGGCAACTATTTGGCTTCCTTGTATTAGTCGCCTTGTTGATTAATTTATCGAATGTTTTATTGGTGAAGCCCTTAAGCATGAAGGTGATCGGGCCATAGATAATCTTGAGAACAATCACAATGGCATGTTATTCAGACAGCTATGGTTTATATTTTATGCTCAGTTCACCCGAGAATGTAATCAATCATGAGCTTTCTACAATGAGGTCGCCACCCTCAAGTGCCAACAAACCTCTTGATGAAGAGGTGCTCCAACTCAAGAAAGTCTTCAAACCATAGCTAATCAATCAATCAACACCTGACTAAGGAAAAGGAAAGAGGAGTGCATTATACCACTTGTTGAATAAATGCTTAAAGTGTTCATGTTAACCGCCATTAAAGATCTTGAAGGATGGTGGCACAAAATCCTAAATAAAATAAAAACTAAATAAAACCTAAACCTAAAAAATAAACCTAAAATTAATAAAATTAAAACCTAAACCTAAACCTAAAAAACCCTAAGTCTAAAATAAACAAAATAAAATAAACTAAACCTAAACTAAAATAAACTAAACTAAAATAAACTAAAACCTAAACCTAAACCAAAATAATAAACCTAAAACTAAATAAATAAACCTAACTAATAAAATAAAATAACTAAAAAATAACTAAAATAAACCACTAAAATAAAATCAACTAAAATAAAAACTTATAAATAAATAAACTAATAATAATAAATAAAATAAAATAAATAATAAAATAAAAATAAACTAAACCTAAACTACTAGTTTACTTAATTTTTTTTAAAAAAAAACTAAACCCTAAATCCTGAACCTAACCCTAAACCCTAAAACCAACCCTAAACCCTAAACCTACAACCCTAAACCTACAACCCTAAACCCTAAACCCTAAAACCCTAAACTCTAAACCCTAAACCCTAAACCCTAAACCCTAAACCCTAAAACTGACAACCCTAAACCCTAAACCCCAAACCCTAAACACTAAACAAACCCTAAACCTACTAAGAAAAAACCATCAGTGAACATCACCATCAACTATGCTGCCTAGATCTCTGGTGGAGGTGAAGAAGGCAATGGTTATCACAGTGGTGGTGGGGGATCTGGAGGTGTTGGTGAATATGGAGGTGGTGGTTGGAGCAAGATGGAGGTGAGAGAGAGGAAGGAAGCTGGATGGTGGTGAAAAGGAGAGATCGGGATATGATGGTGGATCGTGCTACTCAAGAGGCGGGGGATGGTTCTGATGGAAACTGGAGAAATTAAAGAACAATCGATCTGATCTGCTGCTTATGGAATTATCTTTACAGTAGAGACGGTTCTACTTATCTTAGGGTTATGATTTGCTCTATGCTCATTTTGATCTGTCATCCTTGTCTTAGAAAACTTGGGGTGCTACTTGGTTGATGAAATTGAAAAGAAGAAATATTGAATCTAAATTTGTTCTTTATTAAAAAAAAAACCTTAAACCCTTAACCCTAAACCCTAAACTAAAACTTAAACCCTAAATCCAAAAAAATAAACCCTAAAAACCCTAAACCCTAAACACTAAACCCTAAACCCTAAACCCTAAACCCTAAACCCTAAACCCTAAACCAAAACCCTAAACCAAAACCCTAAACCTTAAACCATAAAACCATAAACCCCAAACCCTATAACCTACAACCTTAAACCCTAAACCCTAAACTAAATAAAACCCTAAACCCTAAACTATCCCTAAACCAACCCTAAACTAAACCCTAAACTTGAATAAAGATGTCATTAGAGTAGATCTAGATCCTAATCCTAACATAGTTATGGTAGAGAAAATATCTTTAAGAGACTTTCCTTAATTATTAGATTTGAATACCTAAACCCTAATAAAATCATATTATAATACCATATATTAAATTATAATCTAACATCATATATTGAGCAATGATGTGTTTTAGATGTTATAAGATGTTTTGAAATGTTTTAGTATATTATGGTATTGTAAACTATAGTCTATATTAATATAATCATAAAAAAATTGATTTCATAAATCGATGATGAAATTTCTTAAATTTGAATAATTACCTAGTACCAAAGGTGTGTTATGCCACATGTAGTTAAAAGTTAGATTTTATGTTCAAAATAAATATTATATGTTAAAATAAACCTAAACCAAAATAAAAATAAAATAAAAAATAAAAAAACCTAAACTAAAACCTAAACCTAAACCTAAC
Organism: Cymbidium sinense; assembly: GCA_021442155.1. NCBI lineage: Eukaryota > Viridiplantae > Streptophyta > Magnoliopsida > Asparagales > Orchidaceae > Cymbidium > Cymbidium sinense. The sequence goes on from CM038222.1 coordinate 22,159,176, forward strand.
CTAAAAAATAAAATAAAATTAAAATAAAATAAACTAAAATAAAATAAATACCTAAACTAAACAAAAAATAAAATAAACCTAAAATAAAAAACCTAAATAAAATAAAAACTAAATGTAAAATAATATTAAAATAAACCTAAAATAAAATAATACAAAACTAAATAAAATCTAAACATAAAATAAACCTAAAAAATAAAAAAACTAAAATAAAAATAAAAAAAATAAACCTAAACCCTAAACTAAAAAAACCTAAAATAAAAGAAAATAAACTAAAAAATACCTAAACCTAAATTAAAATAAACTAAACAAAATTAAATAAAACCTTAACCTAAACCTAAAATAAATTAATCCTAAACCTAAACCTAAACTAAATAAAATAAAATAAACTTAAAATAAACATAAACCTAAATTAAAATATAAAATCTAAAAATAAACCAAAAATAAAAACCTAAAACCTAAACCTAAAAAAAAAAAAATAAACCTAACCTAAAAATAAAAAATAAAACCTAAACCTAAAAAATAAACTAAAAATAAAAATCAACTAAAAAGTAAAACTAAACCTTAACCTAAACCTAAAAAATAAACTAAAATAAAAAACCTAAACTAAAATAAATAAACCTAAAATAAAAAAAACCCTAAACCTAAACACTAAACCTAAACCTAAACCTAAACCCAAAACCCTAAAGCTAAACCCTAAATCTAAACCTAAACCCTAAACCATAAACTAAAAAACCTAAACCCTAAACCTAAAATAAAATAACCTAAACCTATAAAACCTAAACCCAACTAAAATAAAATATAAATTAAATAAAACCTAAAAATAAAATAAATAAATAAACTTAAGCCTAAATAACATAGCAAAATTAAAATAAAATTAAAACCTAAACTAAAATATAAACCTAAATCTAAACCAAAACCTAAAACTAAACCTAAACCTAAACCTAAAAAAAATAAAAAATAAAAAATAAAAACTTTAACTAAACTAAAAAATATAATAAACATAAAAATAAAAAAACCTAAATAAAATAAAAACTAAACATAAAATAAAAATAAAATAAAAGGAAAATAAAAAAAATAAAAACTAATTTAAAACCTTAACCTAAAAGATAAACCTAAAAAATAAAACCTAAACCTAAAGTAAAAAAAATAAAATAAACCTAAACCTAAACCTAAACTAAACTAAACTAAAATAAATAAAAATAAAACCTAAATAAAATAAATTAAACCTAAACTAAACTAAATAAATAAAATAAACTAAAAATAAACCTAAACTAAAAAATAAATAAACCTAAAATAAACCTAAAATAAAAACTTAAATAAACCTAACAAAATAAATAAAAAATAAAATTAAATATAATAAACCTAAAATAAAATAATAATAAAACTAAACTAAAAAAATAAAAATAAACCAAAACCTAAACCTAAAAGATTAACTAAAATAAAAATCCTAAAATAAACTAACTAAATAAAAAATAAATAATAAAATAAATAAAAAATAAAAATAAACCTAAAAAACCTAAACCAAACTAAATAAAACCTAAAATTAAATAAATAAAAAACTTAAACCTAAATAATAAATAATTAAAATTAAAACAAAACCTAAACTAAATGCTAAACCTAAACCTAAACCTAAAATAAAATAAATAAAATAAACTAATAATAATAAACTAAAATAAAATAAATAATAACCAAAACTAAACAAAATAAAATAAACCTAAGAATAAAAACATTAATAAAATAAAAGCTAAACGTAAAATAAAAATAAAATAAATTTAAAATAAACCGAAAATAAAGATGAAATAAAATATTAAACCTAAAAAATAAACCTAAAAATAAAACCTAAACCATTAACTAAAAAAAACCTAAACCTAAAATAAAAATTAAATAAACAAAATAAATAAATTAAACTAAAATAAATAAACCTAAACTAAACCAAAACTAAATAAAATAAAATAAACTAAAAATAAACCAAAACCTAAACTAAAAAATAAAACCTAAAACCTAAAAAAAAAAAAAAAAAAACCTAAACCTAAAAATAAAAATAAAACCTACACCTAAAAAAAAAAAAAATAAAAAAAATAAACCAAAAACCTAAACCTAAAATAAATTAAAATAATAAACCTAAACTAAAACTAATAAACCTAAAATAAAAAAAATACTAACCTAAATAATAAACCTAAATAAACCAAACTAAACCTAAAATAAACCTAAACTCTAAAATAAACTAAATAAAATAAAATAAATAAAATAAACCTAATAAACCCTAAAACCTAAATAAAAATAAATAAAAAATATAAATAAACCCTAAACCAAATCCTAAAAAAAACCCAAATAAAACCTAAACCTAAAAATAAACCTAAACTAAATAAAACCTAAAAAAAATAATAAATTAACCTAAACCTAAATAAAATAAAAAATAAAACATAAACTAACTAAACCTAAATAACCTAAAAAATAAAATAAAATAAATAAAATTAAACTAAAATAAAATAAATAAAATCTAAAGTAAACTAAAAAAATAAAATAAACCTAAAAATTAAAACTAAATAAAAAATAACTAAAATAAACATAAATAAAATAAAATAAAACAAAAAAAACAAATTTTAAAAAATAAACCTAAAATAAATAAAAAAATAAAAAACCTAAACCTAAAATAAAAAAAAATAAACTTAAATCTAAACCTAAACTAAAATTAACAAAATTAAATAATTAAACCTAAAATAAACTCCTAAACCCTAAAAAATAAAATAAAGTAAACTAAAAATAAACTAAAAACTAAACTAAAATAAAACATAAAAAAATAAACCTAAATAAAAACCTAAACCAAAACTTAAAAAATAAAATAAAAAAACCTAAACCTAAACCCAAAAATAAAAAAAAATAAAACCTAAACATAAAAAAATAAAATAAAATAAAATAAAACTTAAAATAAATAAACCTAAAATAAAACATTAAAAAAAAAAAAAAAATAAAATAAAAAACTAAACTAAATTAAATAAACCTAAAATAAAATCTAAATATAAAATAAAAAATAAACTAAATAAAAAATAAATAAATAAAATAATTAAAAATAAATAAAAATAAACCTAAATAAAAAAATACTAAATTAAAATTAAAAAATAAATAAAAATAAACCTAAACCTAAATAAAATAAACCTAAAATAAATATAAACCTAACCTAAACCTAAATAAAATAAACTAACTAAATAAATAAAATATAATAAACTAAACTAAACTAAAAAAATAAAACCTAAACTAAACCTAAACTAAACCACAAAATAAACCTAAATAAATAAATAAACCTAAACCTAAAACCTAAAATAAAATAAATAAATAAACCTAAACCTAATATAAATAAATAAAATAAACCTAAACCTAAAATAAAAATAAATAAACCTAAAATAAATAAATAAATAAAATAAAATAAAAAAAAATAAAAAAAATAAAATATAAATAAAATAAAATAAACTAAAATAATAAAAACCTAAATAAATAATAAAAAACTAAATAAATAAAATAAATAATAAATAAAATAAAATAAAATAAATAAATAAAAAAAATAAACCTAAAATAAACCTAAAATGTAAACTAAAATAAAATAAAAACCTAAACCTAAACCTAAAAATAAAAAATATAACTTAAACCTTAAAAATAAAATAAAAGTAAAACTCAACTAAAAAATAAACTTAAACCTAAAAAATAAATTAAAATAAAAAACCTAAACTATAATAAATAAACCTAAAATAAATAACGACCAATCCGATCTGCTATTTATGGAATGGTGTCTTTAAAGTTATGATGGTTCCACTTATCTAAGGTTTTGATTTGCTCTGTGGGTGCTCATTTTTTATCTATGTCACCGCTTCTGTCTAAAACTTGGGGTGCTACTTGATTGATGAAATCGAAAAGAAGAAATATTGAATATGAATTTGATCTCTGTTAAAAAAAATCTTAAACCCTAAACCATGAACCCTAAACCCTAAACCCTAAACCTAAATCCTAAACCTTGAACCCTAAAACCTAAACCTAAAAAAAATAAGTAAAACTTAACTTAAAAATAAACCTAAACCTAAAAAGTAAACTAAAATAAATAAACTAAACAAAATAAAATAAACTAAAAAAAATACATAATGAAATAAACTCAAATAAATAAAAAATAAACTAAATAAACCTAAACCTACCCATTTACTTAATTTAAAAAAAACACCCTAAACTCTAAATCCTAAACCCTAAATCCTAAACCCTAAACACTAAAACTAACCTAAACCTAAACCTAAACTAAACTAAACCTAAAACCTAAACTTAAACCTAAAACACTAAAAAACCTAAACTCTAAACCCTAAACTAAAACTTATACCTAAACCTAACCCTAAATTTAAACTATAAATCCTAAACCATAAACCCTAAATAATAAAAGTTTAAACTTAATAAACTAAACTAAAACCCTAAACAAAACCCTAAACATTAAACTAACTCCTAAAACTTAAACCTAACTCCTAAACCTAAATATTAAAACCTAAACCTACTAAACTCTAAACTTAAACTAAACCTAAACCTTAAATCTAAAACTAAACTAAATAAACCCTAAACTCTAAACCTAAAACTTAAATCCTAAAACCTAAACCTAAAGCCTAAACACTAAACCTAAACCCTAAACCCAAACTAAACCAAAACTAAACCCTAAACCCTAAACCTAAACACTAAACTAAACCCTAAACCAAACCCTAAACCCTAAACCCAAACCCTAAAACCCTAAACCTAAACCCTAAATAAAACCTTTCACCCTAAAACTTAAAATAAACCTAAACTAAAAGAAACCTAAAATAAAATAAATAAAAACTTAAATAAATGAAATATTATAAAATATAATCCTAAACTAAAACATAAACCTAAACCTAAAAATTAAATAAAATAGAAAATAAAAATAAAAAGAAAATAAAATAAATAAAAACCAAAAAGAAACTAAAAAAAACCTAAATAAAATAAAACAAAAATAAAATAACATAAATCCTAAAGTAAAAACATAAACCTAAAAAATAAACCCTAAACACTAAATCCTAAACCCTAAACCCTAAAGCTAACCCTAAACCTATAACCCTAAACCTACAACCCTAAACCCTAAACCCTAAACCTTAAAACCCTAAACTCTAAACACTAAACTTAAACCCTAAACCCTAAACCCTAAACCCTAAAACCTTAAACCCTAAACCCTAAATGCTAAACGCTAAAACCTTAAACTCTAAACCCTAAACCCTAAGCCCTAAACCCTAAACCCTAAAACATACAACCCTAAACCTTAAACCCCAAACCCTAAACTTTAAACCCTAAATACTAAACTAACCCTAATCCCTAAGAATGGGCAAAACCTTGATGGCAGGAACATCACCGTCAACTAGGCTCAGTCTAGGTCTAGCGGTTGAGGTGAAGGTTGAGGTGGTGGTTATCGCAGTGGTGGTGTGGGATCTGGAGGTGCTGGTGGATATGGAGGTGGTGTTCAGAGCAATGGTGGTTATCGAGTTGAGTGGAGTGATGGAGGTTACAACTATGATGGTGGGAGAGAGATATGATGATAGATCCTACCACTGTGGTGGTCTCGATTTGAATTGGAGAAATTGAAGAACAACCGATCTGATCTGCTGCTTATGGAATTGTGTCTTTATAGTAGAGACAAATATACTTTTCTAGGGTTTTTGATTTTATTTATGGGTTCTCATTTTAATCTATGTCATCGCTTCTGTCTTCGAAACCTTCTGGTGCTACTTGGTATCGAAAGGAAGAAATGTTGAATATGAATTTGTTCTCTATTAAAAAAAGCCTCAAATCCTAAATCCTAAACCCTAAACTAAAACTTAAACCCTAAACCTAAAAACTAAACCCTAAACCTTAAACCCTAAACCCTAAACACTAAGCCTTAAAAACCCTAAACCGAAAACACAAAACTGTAAACACTAAACCCTAAACCCTAAACCCTAAACCCTAAACCTAAACCCTAAACCTAAACCCTAAGCCTTAAACCCTAAACCCTAAACCCTAAACCCTAAACCCTAAACCCTAAACCCTAAAACCATAAACCCTAAACCCTAAAACCTATAACCCTAAACCCAAAACTAACCTTAAGCTAACCCTAAACCTTGAATAAAGATGTCGTTAGGAGTAGATCTAAATAATGACCTAATTCTAATATAGTTATGGTTAAAGAAAATGTCTTCAAGAGACTATCCCTTGACTATTAGAGATTTGAATACCCTAAACCCTAAACCTAAATCATATTATAATACCATTTATTATAGTATAATGTAGCATCTTATATTTCAGCATGTAGTGATGTGTTTTTGGATGTTATAAGATGTTTTGAAATGTTTTAATATATTATGGCATTGTCTATAGTATATTAATATAAATCATAAAAATATTGATTTAATAAATCGATGATGAAATTTGTTAAATTTGAAGTGGAATTAAGTTGTAGTACTAAAGGTGCGCTACACCACTTGTAGTCTAGAAAGTAAGATTTTATGTTCAAAATAAATATTATATGTTGTAGCAAAGTGTAGCATCATATCATATATATTGTTCTCACATTTTAAATTCTTTCAATATTTTACAATCATGCAATCGAGCCTACACTAGCATTATTTATGAAAATGTTGACTTAGACTTTAAAATGGTGGAATTTGGCCAAATTCATAATAGGTAGAGCATGGCATCATAATATATTGTTTCAATTTAAAATATGTAAGTGATACGACTAAAATATATAATTTTTTATTATTTAGACTAATTTTATGATTTTTTATCTTAAGCAATCCCTTGTGATGTGATATGCAATATAATATAATATAATATGTTATAGTGTATTATAATATAGGATGCCATAACATAGTGTAGCATCATGCATTATATATATTACTATTACTACTTAGCATATTTTAGTTTGGTATAGTATGATGTAGTAGAGTTTGTATTAGCATAATTCATAAATATACTGATTTATAGGTTGAGATTATGGGATTTGGCCAAATAAAAAGTAAGCTTTTGGGAACATCATTGGGGGTGTGCGATGGTTTTTCATTTAATAAAAAGAATGGAATTTTGCATCCAAAATAAATGTTCATTTTTAAACCAAAATTTATATATATTTTGCTTAAAGGGATTCATTTTAAGGTGTAATGGAAGATAATATATTATATGAAAGCATATTAAAATATAATGTACATAACAATATAGATTCATATATATATATATATATATATGTGGTGGTATGTTACTAAATGTTATTGTACATTTTAGTATGTTTTACTTTTGTTATAATACATTGGGTCAAAACTCACAAAAATGTTAATTTGAAGTTTGAGATGGAAGAATTTGGTCAAATTCACATCACACACAAAGAAGCAACACCAAAATTATGCTATTTTATACCATTTCTAATAGAAAAACAACAATTTTACATAAAAAATGAACATTATTCATATTTAGAAAATTTTGTTATTTGTTCCTTTTAAGTGATTCTAATGAGGTGTAATGTTAGACGATATATTATATCATAGAAAATTATAATATAACATCATATATTATAATATTATATAGTGTGTTAATTCACACTATAATATGTTTAGCATGATATTGTGTAGTTAGTTTGAGCTTGCACAAATCAAAAAAAATATTGATTACAATGTTAAGATGTAATTTGATCCAATACATTGTTAGGCTTTTGGTTGAAGTATTAAAGGTGTGCATAAGAGAAGAAATAAGATTTGATGAGAATTCCATGCCAAGGACATGGAGGGAGATCCGCTAGGGGATCACACATGCATTGGAAATGACATGTGAGGGAGTCTATGTCAAGGGCATAGAAGAAGAAAATATGCTGGGGATATGGTTTGAATTTGATTTGATTATATGATTTATGGAAAGAAGATCCCTTAGGGATAAGAATCTATAATCCATTGAGGATTATGATTGAATTGACTTTAATTTGTTCTATTTTAATTGATGTGGAGGCACATATGCTAGAGATATGGGCTCGAGTCCACTGGGGATCGGGTATATGAACCTTCTACTAGGGAAGCATGTTTGGGCTATCCACAGGGAATTGAGATTTGAGTTTGATTTCGTAGGTTTGTGTGGGGATGTATCCACTGGGAATAAGAGTTTGGTTGGATTTCTTTGATTTAGACTATATTGAGGAAGTTTGTTTAATTTGGCTCCAGGAGGTTGGTTTTGAATTTGATTTGTTTGACATGTTTATATATGATTTGAGGCTCCATTGGGAGAAGTGTATGATTTAACTCCATTGGGGAAAATCATGTTAGGTTTAATTTAACTGAAGTTAATGTATAGAACTTGTTGGTGCTATGGACCCACTTAAGAATGGGCTATAGCCTTGACCTACCTCGTTTACAAATCCAAAGTGATAGTCTACCATGGGTAGAGCTAGCCAACCTAAGGGTTTATTTTGTGTGCAATGGTTATGCTAGGAAGAAGGTGGACTTACATCTTCCAAAGTGAGGAACAACTCAGGGTGACCTATTGGATGCACAACAAATCGACCTAGGTGAAAGTCAATGCCACTAGGGACTTATGTCAACTCAAAAGTAGTTAGAATTAGTTTTATTTTAATTTCATGTGATTTGATATGGTTTAGTTTGGTTTAGTTTGATTTTGAATTGAGGGAATATCCATTGGGGATGTGAGCTCACAAATTTGATCGATTTAATTTATCAACCATGTTATGTGGACCACACTAAGAAGGGGCTATATTGGACTTTTCTAATATTAAATTTACAAATCCAAAGGAATAGACTACTGGCCATGAGGGAGAGCTAGCCAACCTAGGGGTTTGCCTTTCAGTGTGCAACAACTATGCTAGGAAGGAGTAGCAAACTTACATCTTCTAAAGCAGGGAACAACTGCTGGGGTGACTTATTGGTAGCACAATAAATAGAACCTGGAATAGGGCCCACTACTGAGTGAATGTCGCTGGGGACTTATATCAACTCAAGAGTAGTCAGGCAATTCCTATAGGGAGTTTTGCTGAAATTGGCCTAAAGATAGGATGCCTGCTTGGGATAATGTATCGCTAAGTGTGTCCTTCTAATCTGCAAGTGAATATATATTTTATTTATATGTTTGCGTGGACCCTATTGGTATGTGAGGGACCACACTAAGAAGGGACTATGTTGGCCTTCACCTATCTCAGATTTACTAGACCAAAGAAGAATCTGCCCATCTACAGAATGGATTCTCTAACCATAGGGTGGTTACTAGGAAAGGGGAACTGTCCAATCCGATATTAACTCAGGGAATGTATAAATGGGTTCGCAAAGGATGTGATCCAAATATAGTGCCCATAGGGGAGATGCTGCTAGGGGCATTATCTTGAGCCCTGGAAAAGAAAGCCTATAGCTTTATAGTGGCCAACTCAAGGAGAAAGTGAAGCAGACTTACATCTATCATGAGTGGTGTATCCTAAGGTGTGAGAACCAACCAACTTAAGGTGTATCCATCAGCATGAGTGGTGTATCCATCAACATAGTGAGAACCAACCAACCTAAGGTGTTCGTTGGTGTGCAATGATCAATCTAGAAAGAAAGTGTGTAGGCTTACAACTTTCCAAGTGTTACTAATCATTAAGATAGTCTATCATTAGCAGCGCAGATGCTATTTGACCTGAAATGACTATTAAGAAGGGAGCTCAAGGAAGGACTGGACCTAGATTTGAAGCAATCAGGAGGGAAGGGGATGCTAGGGGACTTATCCTAAACCTCAAATATACTTGACCCAATCATTACACGGAGGCTAATCTAAGAAGAATGCGTACCAGACTCACATCCTCTTAAATGTAACCAACATGAGGTAGCTTACCAGCAACATAGTAAGGCCTACCAAACTAACAAGGCACTCATCGGTGCATAGCTGGCAAGGAAGGAAAGCATAGCAGACTTACATCCTCCAAAGCAAGAACACCACTGGCGTGACACACTAGGAGGGTAGCATGTCCTCCTGACCTAGTGCAGCTATTGAGTGAGTACCATTGGGGGTGTTATCTCAACTCAGAGTAGCCCGAGACAAAAGATATGTGTTTATTTTATATATTTGTGTGTAGTTTGTATTTGTGTTAATTCGATGAAGGATAGGACATTGCTCAGGTTCCTTACACCTACCCTAAACACATCATGGTAGATTCATAAATAAGAATACTTTCAACATAGAAGAGATTTAATTCGAAATGGAATTTTTATTAATGATAATTATTTTTGAACATGATTTATAATATTTCTTTAAGTAGAGCATTGATTTAAAAATATTGGATGCTCTCTTATGATTAATAAGTGATATCTGCCAAAAGAGCCTTCCCAAGTGGGTTCAAACTTGCCTTCCATCTTATGACGAAACAATCGCCTCCTTAGAACTAAAATAAGCTCTCCTACTTGAAAAATTCTAGACAACCAACTTGTGTGAGCTTGAATCATTTTAGCTTGTACAACTCAAGGTTTTGGCATGATCTCTCTCTCCAAACCTTTGAGCTCTTCTAACCTCAACTTAACATTTTACTTTGATTTTGATTTAACTATCCTTAGTGATGGGAGTTGGACTTCTAATGGTAGAAAGGCTTGGGACCCATACACTAAGGAGAAGGGAGTAGACTAAGTTGGAGTTTTATATGTGATGCAGTAGGCCCACAAGGCATCAACTAACTTCTCATGCCACTATCGCTTATTATTGTCAAGTGTCTTCTTCAATATTTGGATTAGAGTTTTGTTGAAGGCTTCTGGTAGTTGATGTTTGTCCTCTGGTAGTTGATGGTAAAATATCTCCAATCTATTGTGTCTCGCAAAGTTGATCTGCTCTTGAATGCAACACCATTATCAGATATAATTCTTCAAGGCACTTCAAACCTATATACGATATCATTCTTAAAAAATTGGAGCACATTCTTAAGTGTGACCTCTCGGTAATCTGCCCATTTGGAAAAGTATTCGTAGAGCCTAAGATAAACCAATGACCCTTGGAAAAGGAGGATCAATTTGACCCACTATGTCTGCATTCCAACACTTGAATGGCCATGAGGCCAATGTAGTATTTAGAATGTTTGGTGTGGTATAGGACCACATCGTGTATTGACATTGGTGGCATCTCTAGCATTATCCATACCTTTGATCATCGATGGTAGTTTGTCTTTATTTAGGTAATCCATGAATGGTTGCCTCCAATCTAACTCCTCATCCTTCTTGGCAATGGTAACCTCCCCTTCAAGAGAGTACTTTTTGATGAGTTCAATATCAATAAGGGATAAGACTTGTCTATTTTAGACCTTTATTAATATGGACTCATCCTCTAGACATGTCAACTCCTTGGCATGCTTGGCTAAAGCATATGCTATGACATTCTCAACTCAAGGAATCTTAATAAATGATAACCTATGCGATTTTGGCCAAAAACTCCATGGTGTACTTATGGTAGTGATGGAGCTTGGGCTTTATAACCTTATAAGACACAGCCATTTGGTTGATAACTAGTTAAGAATCCCCAAAGATGTTGATGTTTTGGATGCTTAGAGTAGTGGCTAACTCCATACTAGCAAGCAAAGACTCATATTCACATTGTTGGTGTAAGGATTGGATGATGATGAGATTCTCATCACATCACGGTCCAGAGTTATGAGAACTATTCCTACCCCCGCCATTCCTAGAATAATAGATTTTAGTTCTTTCCTCTTTAAAGAACCACCAACAAAGTACATCTCCCAATGAATGCTAGTATCCATAAGTTCATGATTTATTCTTCTACATCACTAGGCAGTGAAGTGTAAGTTCTACTAAGAACCGCAATACAAGCAATACAACT